>OOFE01032659.1:0-10439 GCA_900323365.1 Monocentris japonica | reverse complement strand
TCCTGCGCTGTCAGAAAGCCAGGAGGAAGGAGAATAGGGATGGAGTGGTAGAGGGGTAGCGGGTCGGAGAGATGGAGGGAGGGGGGATGGGTGATACAGAGGAGAGGTGCACCAGCCGCCTCACAGGGGTTAACTGTAATCAGACATGACACACACCCCAGGAAAAAGAGTGACAAATGCAACTGGAATCACACACTCGCATATATGCACTTGCACAGCGAGAGGCGGACTATCACACACACACATGCACTGACATATAGCAGACACACATCGCGTGCACGTGTACGTCATTTTCCTGCAGACGGGACAATTGCGAAATATGCAGCACATACAAACAATGACACGTCGTATTTCATTTTCAGACCATTTTCTTTCTCTCTCTCCCCAGATTGTCGGAGGGACAGAAAAGCCGCCGATGCAAGAGGCTGAGATAGAAATCCCTTCCCATAGCCAGGTCCATTGCATCATCATACAGGGACCAGATCACGCTGTCATCTCCAATAATGTCACACATTAACAACTTCATCATCCATCATATGGGTCATGTCAGGTATTATGTGGCCTGATTCATTCATACACACAGCATACTCCACTCCTGAAGCTTGAAAAAAATACCACATAGCTGTATGTGTGTGTATTAGGGGACGTATGAGTTTGTGTGTGTGTGTGTCTGTGTAACCGACTAACCGACTGAGACCCATTTCATTGATCCCTTCATGACATGCTGTGAGTGGTATTTTGGACAATGTGTCTGAGAAAATATCCATTATAAATTACTGTAAATGTTTGCAGTTGTAGACACACGAACCAGAATAAAGATCTTGATAAATCCCTCTAGATACACGCAGGCCATCCCGGAGGGTAATACTGTAGCTGGCTTGCGATTTCAGCCTCTGTGCCAATGTCAGTTAGGATTACAAATGTATTAATTTTACTGTTTGACTATTACAGACAACCAAACAGGCAGAAGTCAACATGGCCGACATTATCACAGGCCAACAAAATACCAAAAAATACATGGTTGGGGTGGGAATATTGTTTATTTGTTTATTTATTTATTGATTTACACTATTCTCTACTGCACTTCACTACACCACAGTGCAAGTATATTATTCTAAAGTTATTATGATTACTACTCTAAATCAACACTACATAAAAAACAGTCCACGCAGCACTAAACTACATTGAACTAACAGCCGCCAGCGCCAATTAGAAGGTGTAATCTGTGCACATCTATCTGCCAGGAGGCCTGGACACAAACGCTGAGCAAAGAGAGGGAGAGAGAGGAGGAGAAAATAACCATTATTATTAGCAGACAGAGCTGTCTGCACTGGGAGCCTGATCACCTTCTTTACACACTCACTCACACACACACACACCAACCTGCACATGCACAAGCTGCACATGCATACACTCATACACAGAGTCATACACTCACAACCCAGCACAAGCACACACACATGCCCACGTGCACAGACACACACGCACCAGAGCACACACACACCATTCCACAAAGAAAGGCCACCACACAGATAGATACACAGACAATGTCAAACACCATTGGACATGCATACATTTGCACTATTGTCCTTGTCCTTTTGAATTTACTGCATGACGACACTCCTTTCACCATACTGTAATATGGAAGTTGTAAAACCAAAGGATTTCACTCCATCTATGTCCTAATGCTGCCATCCTGCTCCTGCTTGGCCACTGATTACAGTCTGTGTACTGTCTAGCTGCAGAACACTGACTTAATATTACTTTGGTTGGGCAGAGCCCAGATGTCCCTATACTATAATCTAATCTAAGATGATTCTGGCTCTGGATTGGCTAATCCAACACCGCTCTTCCTAATCTGAGTTCTAATAAGCGACATCTGGACATGACTGCATCAAAACACAGTCTGGCAACACTGATTGACTTGTTTGGGAATGATTATGTTGTCTGTACAGTAACTTGTGTAAGCACGACTTTATCAGCATGTCGACCACTCAGCAACACAGACAACCGTTTAGTTTTGTTTGGGACAGACTTTATAAAAACCTACTCCTGGGATGGCCCAGCATTTTATTTTCTGATTTCACTAAAACTCCTTAATGTGGTTTTGCTGTTCCTCTTATTAAATTACAGTCTTCCTTGTGTGCTCATTTCAATTGAGAATTTAAGATTCTTTTCAATCTTATTTTTGGAGCCATTTTTGGACTTTTCTTTTACGCTGCCAAGTAAATAATGAAATAGTAAATAATGAAAGACTTGATAAATACTTAAAACACACTCCTCATATACACTTCTTCTTTTGCCAGACAGCATGTGTCTCACTGCATTCACACCTCTTCCTAAGAAGAAATGAATAAATACAGAGTCTATTTCTGCAGGTGTCAACACCTTCCTTCGAGTGTATAATAGATCGAATCATCAATAATCAATGGAATCTGTCACCTAGCAGAAGCAGCTCCCCTCATTTCGACCACTCTTCTTTGCTCTGTCCACTCTGGAGGTGTGATGCGACCCCTAAGTGGATGCGCTCTCTCTTTTTCAAGCTGCAGGAGACCTTCTCAAAGAGCATAGCAACAGACCTGTCTTCCCTGTAAAAATAGGATTGGCTTCTGTGAAGCCAACTCGACGCCACAACACACACTTCACTTCATCGATTATGCACCCAAGCCCCTCAGAGCCCGACTTTACAAGTGATGTCTTCCCCTCCTTGCCTTCCTCCGTCTCCTCATAGCTCCCTTTTTCACCCTCTCGCTGAGATTTGGAGCCATTTACCTTGCATCCGCATCAATATTTTAGCCCTCCTGGATGCTGAGACTTCCCATTTTTGTACAATTCTATTGTATCTCCTGCATAATGAAATGTTAATGTTATTTGTGCCTGGGAGACATGCTGTAAACACAGGCTAAAGACAACCCTGGCAGCCATGTTGCAAAAATCAAGACGACTAAGGCCGTCTGCTTGGGCGGCTCCTCACTTAGAGCAAAAACATCAAGGCTCTTGAGGGTTGCTTTGATGCCTCATGGCTGTCTTCTGGGCAGAGGTGGAAAGTAATTAGAGTAACTAGTGACTGTACTGAGTAGAGTTTTCAAGTAACGCTGCTTTATTTTTATAAATCTTACACCTTGCTTATGCTTGAGTCATTTTTAAAACATTTACTCCTACTTTTTTAGTTTTAGTTAAAAGAATAGTAATAACTTTCACAGATAAAATGTTCATTATTCACCTCCCGTTATTGATATATTGCTTTATTGATGTGCAACGGGAACCTTCCTTGAACATCAAACATCACATTTTTTGCAGAGACCATGCCAACATACATACATTTTTGAGGGCCGATTTTGAAAAATGCACAATGCACAAAATACTTTTTAGTGAATAACTGACACTTACTTGAGTCATTTTTTTTTAGTAATTTTATTGCATAAGGTTACTGACTTGTGTAACATTTAACTGAAGTAACAGCACTATAAGAACAGTAAGAAATTTCACGACTCATGTGGGAACCCATATCATATGTGGTGTACCCTGTAGCATGCTGGTCATCCAGTATCTCATACTAGCTTTCAGCAGCTGTCCATTACCTTCAGATAAGACACTGAGAGAGGAACAAAATGCAGGCGCCATGGCAGGAGAGGCTGAGCAAACAAACACACTGAGAGATGGGGAGAAAAGGGCAGATGTATTGAGAGCTGTTGAGTGAGAGGTTTTCCTTTATTTCTGTACACACTGTTGATTGAGGAGGGAGAAACAGAGAGCGAGAGAGAGAGAGAGAGAGAGAGAGAGAGGGCCATGTGTCCAATGGGCTTTGCGTTTCAGATGAAAACCCATTCATATGACAGGGTGTTAACCACACCAAGACCATACATATGGAAATGCGATACACAAAGCAAGGCCATGGGAATAGTTATACTTGCCAGTAATTTGCAAAGTGTAAGAATTTGCTCTGATATTATATTCACCCGCAGCCATTCACCATAAAATCTGTCATCCAAAATCCAATGGTGAAAAAGTCCAATAAACAGCTTTATCTCTGATTTCAAACTGCCTCAAATGTGCAAGTTATTTTTGGACAAACACAATTTTCCAAACTGTGTTCAAATTAATGTGCTCCACATCTATTTGGGCATGATTTTAAAGAACTCAGATTATGGGTTAGCCTGGATTATACAAAGGACCCTGTGCACGAACACTTATCAGTTTCATTTCTTTGTCCTCCCAATGATATTCATGCCAAATCCCACAGCGCCGTATCTTTGCTCACAGCTGGCAAGTGTAACTAAAGGATTATGCAAGCAGCTTCCACAAGCAAATAGATTTCTCCCTACTTCAGAGGAAACTGCTAGTTATGCAGCGCCTATCTGTCCGCCAGGCATGCACAATGCATGTCTCCCATTTTCATTTTTTACTTGTTTTAATAGTGCATTTCAGAGGGAGATGAAGAGGAAAGAAGAGAGTGAGAGAGAGGGAGAAAACCAGCAAACCAAAAAAGTGTGGTGGGGTCCAAGCTACTTCCTGCATGCAAATATTTCCCAGGATTCTTTGCCATATGATACCAACCAACCATATCCACCTATGGCCTGTTTCCGATTCTCTGCGTGGCCTCCCCACTGTCCCTGAGGGAGATGTGTATTAATTAGCATTGATCTGGAGCAAGAAAACAGAGAGCAGGTTGGGACAGGTCCAAGGCTATATCGCAGATACAGGAGCTTACTTGAAATGCAGCACAGAAGACATTGACAGTTTACATTTTAGACAGTTAACGGACAGTCTTGTCCAGAGCAACTTACAATAAGGGCAACAGTAGAATAAGTACAGTTTCCAAATAAGTACAGTTTCCAATATCAAACACTCTTAACTATTCTCTTAACCTATTAACTTAGACTAAGTGGTCTAATGTTCCATACTGAGTTTTAATGATTTTGGGATAAATTATTGGGATTGATTTATTTCTCAGATATTCTTCATTTCTTTATTTTTAATAAATGTTTCTCAGGGTCAGAGTGCTGATCCAGGCTCTCTGACCTGGGTCCCCTTGACCATTTTTCTTCCATAATGACCTGAGAGGCGTACTGTAAATGTTTCTAGATCAGCATCCCTAATCGCAGACCCATTCCAGCCCTTCTTGCTGAGCAGGCAAGGCCTCTTTGAGCCATTAGGCTCAAAACAGCTGTGAATGCCTTGTTATGTGCACAGCAATGTATTATTGGTGTTGCAGAAAGCTAGTAATATCTCATTCAGATAAAAAAGGGTCCACCAGACATCTTTGTATGTGTGGTAAACTCGATTAAGGATTAGTTTATCCTCTCTCTTCCTCTCTCTGTGTCAACCAGGGGGCCTCATTTAAAAACTGTTCTTGCGCACAAATTTTGTGCTTACGACCAAATCCCCGTAAAAGCTGTGACACAGCGATTTTCATTGATTTTCTCCAAACTTTCTCCAATATAGTTTTATTGAAAGTATAACTGAAACTAATTTCTATCATTATCCGTGGTCCGATATGCGATAGCTATATTTATCATTTTTCCCCGTCATATTCGTTGAAATGATCATATGGTGTAAGGGAGGATAAATGAGGTGCCTGGACCACTAAACACTATTCAGCCCCTTCTCGGTACACTGTATATTTCCTCATTTAGGTTTGGCGTGTGCAAAGCTAATATGTGCGTGGCACAATATGAGAGTATCGCAATTTCATGTGATTCAGCAGATCTTGTGCTGTGATAATCAGCCAGGGACGATGGCAGTGTGCTCTTTTGCTTACCGAAAAGATTTTTTTTAGCATATGGCCCAAATTCTCTTCCACTGACTTGTGCTGTAGCTTCAGCATTAAATCCCCAGCATGACAAAACAATGGAAGCCCACTCTATTCTCAGACACATTCTGCCTTATTTAAAAAATGTTCTTTGACCTTATCCTGGTTTCCATTGCGCAGCCATTTCAAAGACTGTGATAAAAACACCCTGGATTCTGAAAGCAAATAAATTTAACATGCCTGTTTTTGAATCAAGATACATTTTATAATAAGCCACAACTTTAGCTTGGCAAATTTGTGCTCTTAGCTCTATAAATGAGGCTCATTTCCAGTAAACATAAAGATCTACTCTGCCCTTTGATGTGGCAGGTTAGTGAAACTGCTAAATGCCAAACAGAGAGATGATGATTCCATTTTCGCCAACTGCAGAGAGTCCAAAAGGAATCTCATCTACACCATGTTTCCATTGTTGTTGAGAGAAAAAGAGAGGGAGAAAGAGAGAAATGGAGAGTTTGGCTGGGAAAAACAGACAACAATTACACTTGCCCTAGGAGGCCGAGGGAACCTGACCACGTTGCTATGGAAACTCAAGTACAGCAGAAAGTAACAGGAAAATCAATTCAGATTGAGCTTATCTCTCTCTCTCTCTCTCTCTCTCTCTCTCTCTCTCAATCTCTCTCTTTCTCTCTCTCTCTCTCTCAATCTCTCTCTCTCTCTTTCTCTCTCTAGTTTTCTCTCTCTCTCTCAATCTCTCTCTCACTCTCTTTTTCATTTCACAAGGGCTACAAAGCATGCTTCCACTGAATCGTATTTTAACTATTGCAGTGCTGAAGCAGCACTAATCGCAATAAATAAAAATGCAATGTTTTTTTTTTTTTACATTTTCCTCTTTTCTGGTTAGAGTGACCAGAACAATGCATCTTCAAACATACTCCCCCTAAACCAGACGAAAGAAAGACGATGGCACGAACGCGGTACATCACAACACAAATCACCCTCTGTCTTGGGCACACCATTCATTCTTGTCCTCTCTCTTTCTTTCTCTCCATCCTCTTCCCTCACTCCCTCGGAGGGGCGACAGCAGCTGTATGCAGGTGATAAGAGTGTGCGGTGATGGGCGCTCTGCTCTGATTGGCTGGCTCTACTCCTACGCTGATGTGAAGATTGCAGGCTGCGTCTGTCAAAGGCCACTTCGCTCGTGGTTGTCACCTTGTGACGTCACCGCCGCAAATGACAGTTTCACAGGCCATACATCTTTATTTAGTGCTTCTGAGGTGTGGAACTAATGTTTCCACATGATCCTTCAAGCATGCTCTTACATTTCAGAACCAATCACAGGCAGGGTGGGGAGAATATGATTAATGTATGTGTTCATCTCAATAACAAAATAATTATCATAAGATGAATTATCAAAGCCGTACATAGTTTTGTCTGCTTTTAAACACACACACACACTGATCACCTAACAGGCAATCAGGTTCCGACAGAAGGACTGCCTATCTATGCAGTCCAATCCTTTTGACGACAGCCACTTAGCAGTAGCCTGCAGGGAGTTTGGGTGTTGTTTGGATCTTGGCTGTTGGCTGTACAATGGCAAGGTGAGGTCAAAGACAGGCTCCAAGTGTGTGTGTATGTGTGTTTGTGAGTGTGTGTGTGTGTGTGTGATCTCAAGGTTCGTGCCAAGGAAGAGGGAAGAGGGGAAAATAACGAGGACTTGCTAGTGCTTGGAGAAAATGATGATGCTTGATGCCTCATCAAAGAAGTAGTTTGATGGTCACCTTGCAATGATGTCAGTTGATCCTTTCAACTGAGGGGGCGAATCAGGTGAATGGTCGTAGTTGAAATCACATTTGAAGTCAGTTGAAAATGATATGCTGTAGCATGCTGTTGTCATCCATTGTTCAATAAATTAGTCAAGTCTATTTTTGGTATGTTATGCTGTTTACCATGTGTTCCTTGTTTATTCTACCCAACAACTTTACCCAACACATTATATATTTCTGAATTTGCAATGGTTTATAGCAGAGTTCCTCAAAACCGGGCCTGCTGGTTTTCTCTCCTACCAGGAAGTTAATTGCATTCACCTGGCATCCCAGGTCTTAATCAATCCCTGATTAGACAGCTAGAATGGAAACTACCTGTCAGAATGGAAAACCAGCAGTACTCTGGACCCCGAGGCCCAGACTTGAGGACCACTGGTTTATAGCCATATTATCAAAACAGAAAAAATGTCACAGTGTCACAGAGCTGACCTTATGTTCTGTTGCAATTTGTTGCAACTTAAAAATTAGATAACCTGCTTTGCCACAAGTATATATTTTATATTGAGCTTTTCAGAACAAAAGTATTCAATCAGATCACTCATTCTGATTGGTGTCCAGCAGGTGTTCTTAATACCATGATCATTTCTAATCAGTGTTACAAGAACCCAGCATGGGAGCACAGGCACCAAGGCTTTTGTGTGAAAGTTTAAAGGGGCTCAATGCGATTGACTGTATTTTTCAAGATTTACCACCCTGGGAGCAGAATAAGACCATGGATTAATCCTTGATTGGATGGAAGAAGAGACAGAGGGGGAAAAAAGGAGTGAAAAAGCTGTATTTGGTCAGCAGAGTGACTTGAGGTTCTTAAGTGCCTTTTTTCCTCTAATCAGTCACTTTTAAGATGGGATCAGACACTGTTGCATTATAGGATGTGATTGAGCACACCAGTTTGTCTCCATTTCCCCCAGCACTTCAACTGGGACCATATGGGAGGGTTCCTCCATGACCCACGCCACCTGTCACCAGCACACACACACACACACACACAATCTCACACACATACCCGCCCAACAGCCCACATCCAGGAGAGTTTATAAACAGAAATTAATTGCTTGTTCCGTCTGTAATTAGCTCACACCATGCTTATTACTAATCTGTGTCTTGGCCTGGGGCCAGGCTGAGTTCTGGCCTGGCTCCAGTCTGTTTTCAACCGTGCTGCTGCACAGTAATCCATAAACTCTGGCAGGAAAGACCTAACATATCACTACAGTCAGATGAAAACCTGGTTTCTCCAAAAGGTAAACTTGTCAGCAATGAAAAAAGACAGATTGACACCCATGAACTCTACTGAACATTAGCCCAATCATTTCTATCTGCTGCACCAGTTTATGTATCAGTCATAACCACTATTATCTATTAACTATTAACCACAACTCTTAACCACAACTGCAGAACATTAATTCTGTGCACCATCCCTTTTATAGTACTACAGCATTGCACAGTTTTGTGTCACTGTGCACCTTTTAGATGGAATGAAAGTTGAATTGAATTTAATGCATTTTTGAGATTCCACAGTGGGTTTTGAATGGCTTTCATGGACCTTTGGGTCATGCACAGACACCCCAGAATTTCAATTCAAGGCCATAGCTGTAAATAGGAGGATTCTGCAGGGCACTGACAGAATACTGTACCATAAACCCTCCTGTACACTGCTTATTAAAGCCTACATCCTCAATCCAAGCAGAACACAAAGGGGTAGCCCCATCACAAAGCCAAATTGCCTATTAAAGATGAGAACATGTTCAGTCTCACAGTGCGCCCAGCCATCACCACCCTAATCATTCCCTGACTAAACAGCCTAATGGTTGCCATATTGCTACTGTTTATCAGTAAACACTGATGGAAGAGTGCCCGCTTCAACAGTTGTTGATTTTGTCTATCCGTATGGAGTATCAGCTGGGAATCACAGCCACCGTGCCAGAATGTTGTCTGCTGTTCAATCTCCCGTCACGAACAGATTGCTTTATTGTTTTATGTGCATAGTGATTAAGATGTCTTAATATAACAGATAAACCTAAAATCATAGATCAACCAAATTTGAGGTCTGAGACCAGCATTGTGTTCCCCAAAACCAGCTCTGCTCATCTTTAGTCGATGATTTTTTAAATATTTTTATGGCATTTCTGCATTATCGGATTGCACAGTAGTAGGTAGGAAGTGTCAGGAAACATGTGAGTGATAAAGTGGTGATAAAGATTTGAACCCACAACATCCCACTGTCAGCCCGCTGAGAACAGAAGGACGCTCCAAAAGATGACCTCAGTTTTAAGATGCTTTTGGGAAGCCCAGTCCAGATTAATTACCCTCCTTCACTGTCTCAGTGGCTCCACTATCGATCCTTATCAAATATGTATCACGTCCTCAAGCCCTCACCACATCCAAGATGGAGACTTCAAATAGCAACGGTTCAGACAGAGAGTCAGAGGCAGGTTTCATTCTATCCAAATGGCAGTCCCGATAGCCGTGGAGAGACGTGAAAACAAAAAATAACCTATTTAGTTAGTGCTACAGACCAGTGTGATTGTTAAGCTATACTCTAATAAAACTATTACATCTTATGAAAACTCTGCAAGAAAATGTAATCTAAACTATTCTAAAAACATTAAATATCATCAACACTTTTTGTAAAACAAGGTTTACAAAAAGACAAAATGGGATTAGTATTCTAAAAAGGGCAACATTGGGATATACTGTGCCCACCACATATGATATATATATATCAAAACACCCCCAGACCATCTCTAGTCTTCCCTCACTTGCTAAAAGGGCCTTGTCTCCTCCTCTCCCAATTCCCCAAACTCCCCTTCACACAGCACTCACATATGTTGCAAATGCACAAAATGCATCCTTCAGCTCATGTTCCC
>OOFE01032657.1:7614-20179 GCA_900323365.1 Monocentris japonica | reverse complement strand
CTTCACAGTAGGCACTATGCATTCTGGTAGGTAGTGTTCTCCTGGCATCCGCCAAATCCAGATTGGTCCATCAGACTGCCAGATAGTGAGGCATGATTCATCACTCCAAAGAACACGTTTCCACTGCTCCAGAGTCAGTTGCGGCGTGCTTTACACCACTCCAGCCGACACTTGGCATTGCACATGGTGATGTGAGGCTTGCGTGCAGCTACTCGGCCATGGAAACCCATTTCATGAAGCTCCCGACGCACAGTTCTTGTGCTGATGTTGCTTCCAGAGGCAGTTTGGAACTCTGTAGTGAGTGCTGCAACAGATGATTGGCGATTTTTACGCACTTCAGCACTCGTTGGCCCCGCTCTGTGAGATTGCCTGGTCTACCACTTTGTGGCTGAGCTGTTGTTGCTCCTATGCACTTCCACTTCACAATAATAGCACTAACAGTTGACCAGGGCACATCTAGTAGGGCAGAAATTTCACAAACTGACTTGTGGCAAAGGTGGCATCCTATGACAGTGCCACGTTTAAAGTCACTGAGCTCTTTACGACCCATTCTAAATGTTTGTCTTTGGTGATTTCATGGCTATGTGCTGGATTTTATCCACCTGTTAGCAATGGATGTGGCTGAAACACCTGAACTCAATAAGTAGTAGGGGTGTCCACTGACTTTTGGCCATATAGTGAAATTTTGGACCGCAATGTCAGAAAGCGCTTAATTTCAACATCCCAAGATGGAGTCAAATAAAATGTACAGCACAGAAGAGAACTAGCGAATTTGCTCTCTATTCCTGTGAATGGGAAGAAGTGCTGATGAAAATGCTGCCTTCTAGTTTGGGAACCACAGTCATTGTAACTTTCAAGTTCCTCCTCTTTTCTTTTTATGACAGATGATGCAGACTTTGATGCAAATCTCTTGACAGCTAAAGACATTGTCTCTCTTTTCTAGACTACCTGGTGTATAAACTCGAATCCCAACAGTCACTGAACAAGGAGAAGGTATCTTGTCTCGCATCTACTTGCCATGAGTATCATCTTTTAAATCACTTCTTAAAACTCTGTTTTATAGACTTGCTTTTATGTAACGATCCTTTATTAAGTGTCCTTAATCTTGTTTTATGTTTTACTTTAATGTCTCTTGTTTTGCTGGCATTGCTTCCTTTTAATCCTAGACTGCTAGTTCTATACAAATGCAGATGATTCTTCTTCTTCTTCTTCTTCTTCTTCTTCTTCTTGCTTGTGGTTTGAGTGTTTTTAATAATTCATTGAGGAATTGGGGAGGTTTTTAAACTGTTGTTTTATGGTCAAACAGCAAGATTCCAGCAGCAGATTCAACTCTCTACATGTGCAACACCAGATGCTAAAGGTATGATGAATTCAGTCACCACACACACGCACCCTCTCACACTAGATCTTCTTCTCTCTCTCTCTCTCTCTCTCTCTCTCTCTCTCTCTCTCTCTGTCTCTGTGTGTGTGGGTAAAGGCTTTCATTTTTGCATGTGTGTAACTGTATTTAGAAAAAGAGAAAACCAAAAAGGACAAAAGGGGACAACAGTCTTTCTCCCTGTTCTGTTAGAACCAGCATGAGGACCTGAAGAAGCAGTACTACGAGCTGCAGGAGCAGCACCAGATCCAGGGAGAGGACCACGGCCGGGCCCTGGACGATCACAGGGTGCGCTATGACACAATGCATCAGGCCAAAGAAACGGAGATCTCCAAACTCAAAGGTACTGATGGATATACCCAGCTATGTGGTTTTCCTGGGCTTTTGTTTGATTGTTTTGTTTTTTGATATACGGCTACCCTTCATTTCACACGGGAGACTGTTGTCTGCTTTCCATGCTATGTGACTTTGTCGATACTCTGTCATACTCCATATGAAGGTGGACATGTGAACAGTTGTGCACACATGTATAGTATGTGTAGAAACAGCACATACTTACTTTGTTCCTGTAGGTGTCATCCAATCAATGTATTCCTATCTCTATCCTATCCTATCTGTTGGGCAATTAGTGATCACTGTGTCTGTGTGTGTAACGGTACCATCAGTAAACGTTCTTACTTTGTCTCCATCTGGACTAGATGAAATACTGCATGTCTGAAACCAAGTCTCATTTTTGGTCTCATTTAAAAGATGTGGACTAGTTAAGACTAGTTCTAGCCTAGAAAAAATTGCATTGCATCGGAAGATCGCATATCTTCTGAGGCCCTTACTGTTATCTACTTGGAAATCACTCTGGATTTTTATATTCCATATTGCCTTAAGACATTGATGTACAGGGAACTTTTTGGGGCATGTCTTTCTACTGGAATGGGAATTAACAAGTGGAATCAAGGTTTTTAAAATTGGCCATAAGGTTAAAAAAAGGAATATGGTTGGTCATAATTGTTTTTGCAAAAATGCCCATACACTTTGCCTCAAACTATTGCCCTTGTTTCATGGCATTTATATCTAGATGTCTATGGTATGTGTTAATGTGTATGATGCATGTCTTTATAACTGTAGAAAATGTATATAACCTGAGAGAGGAGAATAAGCAGTTGAGGAAAGCCCACCAAGACGTCCATGTGCAGCTACAGGATGCACAGGTGAGAATAGGCCATTTCTATTCTATTCTTTTTTTTTATTCTTTATTTTATCATAGATTTCATTCTGCATTCTTTTCAAAGAATGAAATTAAAAATAAACTTTTGTCATGGATTCATGGAAATGTGCCAAAAAGATTGAGATTTTTTCCACAATGGTAATAATAAATCAGAACTTTGTCTTGGGTTTCATCTTAATTACAACATTTTAAGCATTAAAATTGGAGCATTACATAAATGTGAGTCAGTCCTAACTGCACTGTGCTTGTCGTTGTGTGTGTATAGATCCAGCATCAGGACCTGAAGGCAGCCCACGACCAGCTCGCACTGACACTGGAAGACCACAAGAGCGCGCTGGCTGCAGCTCAGGTAGGCCAGCAGCGTAGGGATGAAGTCCCACTCTTTACTGCAGTCACTGAACGCAACAGTGAATTAATACTGAATTGTTGCTTCACACCCAGAAGAAATTTAGGTCACAAAAAAACACAGATTTTGTTGCCTTGAGTCATCAAAGGTGGAAGGAAAAATCTGGCTGCTAATTGAGTAGGACAGATGGACGTTGGGGGACTTCTGCGTCTGTTACCGCTGTACAGTACTTGTCACTAATCTCAATGAACCCTCCTTTCCTTAGCCTTTATTATTCACCAGAACGGTTGTGTTGGGAATGGGCTGATGACAGATGGGGCCATGTAGAAAAACTGAAGAGTTAGGAGGCCACTTCAGTCCTGCGCCAAATGAGAGATGGTGCGGCGGTTAAATACCTCCCATCCCTCTATCCATATGTACCCCTGCTGGCCTTAGGATCAAGTCCCACTAAAACGTTCTCTCCTGTGTCTCCCCTACTCTGAATTCCTCTCAGCCTTCCTACTGTCTCAAGAAAGAAACAGAAATGTTTATTGGAGTGGACTGCATAATCCACATTAGGAAGGGAAGGAACCATTTTATGGTTTTTGGGTAAACAGAACGGACACGGCTGTTTCTCCTTGAGTCTGACCTTTTCAAGGGGCTGAATAGTTTCCCGGATATACAGTACTCTGCTGATTTGTTTTATATCCTGCCCTGCTTTCAGTCGGTCTGCACGGATGGATACACTCTATCTCGCGCTTTCTTTCTCTGTCTGCCTTAACTAATTTGCTTTAAAGCCTGTCCTGCTTTCCATCAGTGCTTCTGGATGGACGGGCACACACACACACACACACGCCACACATACCTCTTTCCTCCACCCCGGGGGGTTCAGTTTAGTCAGGGTTGTCAGAGCGGTACATCTGAAGCACGCTGCAGCCAATCAACCAGAAAGATATAATGGAGGGACTGGAGCGAGAGAAAGACAGAGGGGAGGAATTTCGAAAGAATTTTCCGAATTCAACCCCCTGGCCTGGATGGAAAGAGGAGGGGGGCAGTCGTTTGATGGTATAGACTTTGTGGGCTTAACTGGATAGTCCATTTAAAAAGAGAGAAATGGGGGTAGTTGACTGTATCGCCACTGGAATTATGGGAGTTTTAAAACTTTTTTAAATGAATAATTTTAATTGGGCATCTTGGCTATTTGCAGATGGATGAGTAAAGATAATATGATCTGATGTGTAGTTGTACAGTGCTGACTGTAGTACACCATGAGTGTACAAGATGTTGGCACCATCAGTTTTCCCCATGAAATAGAGTGAGCAGGTCACTCCAGGGGAAATCAATGTCTTCAGTGATTTAGTGCGTGTGGAGAGGGGCAGATGTGGTGGTGTGTTAGTTGTCTTGTGTTTTTCTGTATAATGGCCGTCTTGTCGTCTCTTCCAGATGCAGGTGGATGAGTTCAAACAACTGAAGGAGACTCTGAACAGGATGCCCAGCCTGAGACACGACCAAAACCCCGCCCCCCAGCAGCCACAAGCCCATGTCCATCAAGCGCAGCCGGTCACGCTGTTGGTCAACCCACACAAAGAGGAACACGCCCGTGAGGAAGATCACGGAGACACTCAGTCCAGGGTAATGTTGGAGTTTGGAAATCCTCTCGTCATGTATGACTGATCTCTGATAATATGTCCAAGTGCATCGTCAGAACAGGACATTTGGGGCAGCAGAGTGATGCAGTGAGTAAGGAGACTGTCCTGTCCTCCAGACCCAACTGGAGGACCTGGGACAAACTCCCATGTCAGCAAGCATCTGCCCTGCTGAAGTGTTCTTGAGCAAGACAGTGAATCCCTGCCAGCTCCAGGGGGCACTGTTCTCTAGCTGACCCTGCACGCTGATCTCCCTGTGGAGAGGGAAGGGAAAAGAGATCAAAAAATGTCTCATTATTGTTACTATGTATAAAATAAACAACTAAACATCGACCTTCATCAACCTCATTTCCTCCACAGTTGGACCTCCAGGAGGAGGAGGTGCATGCCCAGTCTGAGGTCGAGTCCCACCCCACTGTATCCCAGCATGCCTTGCCAGAGAGAGAGGAGGATATGGATGGAGAGGGAGAGGCTGAGAGAAGGAGGGAGCTGGCAGAGGAGGAGATGGCCCAAGCAGGGCAGCCTCAGAAACTGGAGGAGGACGCTGACCAACCACAGGATGAGGAGGAGGAAGAGGAGCAGCCAGGACAGGAACAACCAGACGAGAATGCCCTGGACCGCCGCAAACGCCAGCCGCCACAGGTCAGAACTGGTTTAGAAGAGGTTTTAAACTAGTATTTCTCATTTGAACAGTATTTAAAAACTGGTCTTGGTATGGTGTTAGAGAGCTGGTTTATTAACTCGATAGAGCAGCCTGGAAAACACTCTAGTTAGAAATCAGTCACAGATGTCCTTTACATTAGGGACACAGCTACTGCAAGTGTTGATCATTTAGTTTTATTCCCAGTAAGACAAGGATAAATTATACCCTTTCCTCAGTGTTTACTTCTTTGATTAACGGCAGCCCGCTTATTATGTGTTGTGCTCGTTTTTTTCTGCTCGTTTTTTTTTCTGCTGTCATTTTCATGTTTAATTTTCCCAAAGGATAAATTATATCCTTACCCTCTGTGTTTACCTCTCAAATTAACAGCAACTCAGTGTTTGTGATTTGCTCTCATTTTCCCCTCACGTTTCATGTCGTTCCATTTGCAACCATTTGTCTTCTCAAAGGCTCCCCAGGCGGAGCTGCACCAGGAGGCCCAGCTGCAGCAGGAGGCTCATGCCCAGGTGGAGCGTGTGAAGTCGGCCTACGAGCAGCAGCAGGAGCAGCAGCGTCTGGCGGTTCAGAGGGCCCAGGAGCGCAGGCAGATCCAGCAGCGACAGGAAGCCCTGCAGACCCAGAGAGAGAAGGAGCAGAAGGAGAGGGAGCAGAGGCTGAAGGAGGAGCAGGAAAGAGAGCAGCAACAGCACAAGGAGGCAGACAGACGGGAACAGCTGCTGAGAGAGGAGCACCTAAGGTCAGGGTATGCTGTGTGTCTTAAACCTTGAACCTTCTCATGTGGAATATATTTTTAATTTACATTTTGAATTGTGAGAAATCAGAAATGGAATCGCTTTAATTCAGGTGCAAAAGGAATTTGACTTATTGGCTTATTTGGTGCTGACACAACACAATGCAGGTCTGACACACTAGGCACAGGACAAAACATAGCAGGACCTCGCATATAGTGCAGAGAAGACGCACTGTTGACAGCAGACTGTACATTCATAGAATTATGCCCATGCAGCAGCCTTGTCATATTGGTAACAGTGCAAAGAACAACTCGCTTGATAAATAGTAAAAGATGCATAAATGACAGAGGTGCAAACTACAACCAAGTTGATGGATAGAAGTGAGCGTAAACTGACTCCAACGCTGGTGTGTGTCCTCATTTTCATTAGCCTCATAGCTACATCAGCACAAACGCAACACTACGAAGATTTAGTCAGCAGCTCGGGACAAACAGGGCTGTCAGTCATATTTCTAAATGATGTGTGTCAAAGTCATTATGTAGGAAGGAAAGCATAATGAGACTGGCATATCATTGATCAACCACAGCAGCACAAAACAAATACACTTTCAGCTCTCTCTTTCTGCTAACTGGAAGTGATCATTTCCTATAATGTTTGTCACTCAGCCAACTAATTCTCTGCTAAGATGCTGGCAATAACAATCAAATCCATCATCAAAGAGAAAACGTTTTATGTTTTGATTGAGATTGCATAAGACCAAAAGCTCGGCGTTAAAAATATTATTTTGTGTCTATTTATGGACAACCTGGTTAAGTCCAACCATATGATACTGCAAACCTGGTATGTGTAGATGGCTCAAAAGAAGATATTCTAACAAAACTATGTTAAAAACAGTGCATTTTCTAATACACTGTTGTCGTATATCTTTGGGTACACGATTTAACTTCATAACACTGTGTTTTAGTGTAGTTGAGAGAGGCTCTGCCCTGTCTGACTGCTCTGTATTGTCAACATCGTATTAGGAAGAGGACAGAGTATGAGAACATGGACAATGACATCGTCCAAGGAGAAGAGGACCCTCACACTGACGATGAGGAAGGTGAGAGGAAATGATACCCATGAAGAACTCCTTGTTTTCTATCAACACTTAATCGCAGAATGCTTTATTCATATCATCAAGATAGCAGGAACAATGTTCAGCGTTAATCATTCCTCTGAGCCTGATGCTGTTTGAAGAGTGCATGTCAGTAGTTGGCTGTTCATACCTTTGTGTGCGTGTTTGTGTGTGTGTTAACAGAAAGGGAAGCTCACATGTTGCACGAGGAAGAGGAGAAGCATGCAGAAGTGGATCACAGAGTGCCACCACATCAGCAGGTATGACGGTTTGTCCATCCATGCATCCCACTGTTCACTCATGCATCCTCAGCATTGATCTATCCTTTTATCCTCCCAGCTCATTCAGTCACAGTTACATCCATGCCAGTGTATCATGTGTCATACATCCATTCAACCATCCAATCCGTCAGCCCAGTAATCCATTAATTCCTCAAAACATCAACAAGGCAATTGATTGAACATTGCAATGCACTGACTGCCACAATTAATCCACCACACTTCCTCCTTCAGTGCTCATCATTTATTATTCCTCCGCACATTGTTATATCAGCGTGCTGTTATTGTGTCACTCCCTCTTACTCTTATTGAAACTGCACTAGGTAAAAATGTTATATAAAAATACAGCTGTGATATCAGCCCAAATCACAAAAGGGGGCCGCTACGGAGAGGAGCATCCCATCCCCCATAACTGAGACCCCGTGGATTCGCCTTATTTGTCCAAATTAATTTCAGGTGTCAGGTATGTGCACTGGCGGGAAATCTCTGTGCACAGGAAGAAACAAATTGAGGCTCAAGAGTGAAATACAAACTTTCCCCTAAACAGCAGCAAGCTAGCGCTCCATGCTGTCGCCCCCTTGGGATGCTTTTGTATAAAACCATCACAGACCACCCAGGCTGGTAAACATGAGTGTGCTGTGTGCAATATACTGACAACACATTACATGATTTATCGGTATTGAAGTCCTCAAATTTGAAAAGGTTACCACTCCTATTCGGGGCTGCCAACATGCAAAATTGCCTAGTGCAGCTTTAATGCACCAGATTTTATCTCTTGCTCTTCTTCTCGTGCGAATCCACTATTTATTCACTATTCCAATATTAATTCACCAGTTTGATATTGCATCTCTTGCTCCAGTCACCTCTTATTTCAGTGTGATTTCACCACGATGTTGTATCACCTCCTGCGCTGTAGGGGAATGTAGACGGTGAGCTGGATCCCGAGGATGACCCCAACAACCAGGGAGAGGATGAGTTTGAGGAGGCTGAGGAGCAGCGGCCCCAGCACAGGGTCAGAGAGGAGGAGGAGGAGGAGGAGGAGGAAGAGGAGCCAGCGCTGCCAGCCAAACACACAGACACACACCCTCACCCTGACCAACCTGCCATGGAGGAGGAACTGGTGGTGAGTAAGGGGCTAACAAAGAGTCGGAGAGGTGGGAGAGAAGAGAAGGCAGGACCATTTAGGCAGAAACAAACTTCAACAGCAGGAGGGAGAAATGTAGTGATGACATTGGGGGAGAAACCTCTGAAGCAGGTGGATGAGAAGGCGGCATCAGCAGCCGAAAACACACAGACACACAGCTGAACCCCAACTAACCCACCATTTTAACCTGCACTTGGCAGAGGGGACAAACAAAGTGTAAGGAGTAATAGTAACTTGCCCATGCCCATGGGTATGTGTGTGTGTTTGTGTGTTCAGATGGCTGGAAACCCAGATCAACAGGAAGATGCCCTGGATGAACAGTACCAGGAGGAGGGAGAAGATGAGGTGCACACACACACACACACACAACACACAAAATATATATATATATATATATATATACCTCACACACTGGCAGGGTGTGTGCAGATCCTGAAAAGTCATTTTCTCTAGATTCAAGGCTGTAAAAGGTCTTGAATACAGTAAAATACAGTAAAAAAAACGTCTTAAATTCAGTTTTGAAAAAATGAAAAAATGTTGCAGTTTCTTGGTGTGCTGCTTTTCCGGTGAGAAATCAGCCCCGACTCATGACAGATTTAAAGTTGTTTTCTTGTCTTGCATTTAACGCTGAAAAGGTCTTAAAAAGTTAAAAAAAATTTGCAGAAACCCTGTTAGACCCATGGAGCTACACAGGGCCATTTGTCAATACACACTTTCTACTGTTGCTGTTCTTCAGGTCCAGGAGGACTTGCCTGGTGGTCCGAAGAGACAAGAGGAGGTGGAGGAGGAAGGGGAGGATCCATATAATGAGGAAAACATAGAACAGGTGGGTTCTGCAGGAACGCCAGAAACAGATATTTTCAAACTTCTCTACGGCCCCGCACTTCTAGCCTACTAACCTACAGGCCTACAGTGTTTCCACTCTACCTAAAATTGCTAGAACTTGGGAAGGCTATGGCAACAAAGCATGGCCAATAATATTTAATTCTTATTTCTTCTGAATAATTTGGGGACCCATTTTAGTCTTCCTGGAGCCTTTCTTTGGGTCCCATCCCAGCTCTTGAGAAACGCTGCACCCTGTGACAGTGAGGTGTCTGGGAGAGGGCTCCCTCTTTGTGTGTGTGAGTGTGTGAGTTTGTGTGTGAGAGAGTGTGACCTGGCCAGCGTGTCCTGGTAAATGAGGGAGATCAGGTGTTGGGTCTGTCTAGGTGTCTGGTTACTACCTGGGCCTGTTTTACTTAATTCACTGGCGATTCAGAGGGAGATCTACTTGAAAAGAAGCACTGGGGCACAACAAAATGAACATATGCTCATTGGGTTTACTGTGTTATTCTTGGTAGTTTTTAAAGAATAATTTGTGTGATATGGTCTCCAGAGTGGAGTAGTATATTGCTCTTTGACCAATTCTTTTGCTTTATTTGATGACTTTGAGTTCAGTCAGTCAGCCTACATGGCAAAGGACCTCTTTCACAAATCCTATTCTCCAAGTTTTGATTTTATTGTTCCTAGAAGTCACCTTTGCAGAACTCTCTCTGCTCCCATTGATCTAAAATGGAATTATGGTCGTCTGAGTTTTAACCTGCTATAGTTATACGTGAGTCTGAGCTAAGCTGGTAAAACACGCTTGTCCCTTTCTCTTACTGATTCCCAAACCACAGATTTAGCTCGATTGGTGATTCTGTTAGTCTGTTATCATGTTAGCCATGTCACTGTCTCCATTGTCAACAGACTGCAAGGTGTAAATTAATATTTTTGTAATACTAATTGAAATCTAGAAAGATTTATTTTCGTCAGACACGTTGAGGGGTAATGAATTTACTTTCTACAGAAGGAAAGAAAATTAGAGTAGCAGTTGGATACTGAATAGATGGATGGGCAGAGAAGGAAGTGTGTATAATGTCCATCAAATTAGTCACATTGTGTGATTGTGTTGTGCTTCAGGATGAAGTGAAAGACCAGGAAGCACCGAGAAAACTGGGGGAGCACAGAAAAGAGTCAGAGAATAACGAGGAAGAGAATTACGAAGAGGAAGAAGAGGAAGTAGAGGATACGGCCGGGCGGGACAAGAGAACCAATCGGAGGGCGGAGATGTGAGACGGAAAAAGACGTTGACTAGTAACAGTGCCTTTTCTGCTGCCCTCGGAGCCTATCGGGTCTGTGTATTCCCTTGTTTCCCAAAGGGGTTAACCCGGTCACCCACTCAGAATTCCGATTGGGATAATCGGGATACTATGCCTGGAGATGGAATGATATTCCCAACACTGTGGGGTTGGAACTGATCAACTTCAACTGTGGAAATGGACAGAATAATTCAGGCCGAATTGGGATATACCTTTTTTTCAAAATCATTTGCTTGTCTACTTGCGTGTCTGCCTGATTGCCTGTCTGGTTCTGTTTTTCTATCAGCAGGCATGTGGAGAATGTACTTTTACTGTGTGTTTTCTTTGAGTACGTGTAAAGAAAGCAAAGATAAATAATTTTATTACAATGCTTTTATACTTGTTTCATGCTCAATATTTTATTTGTTCTAGTTCTTAAAATCCTTAGTTCTTCGTAATGTTACCATTAGCACAACTTTCATTCCAATCGATCAAGTAATTTTCTGTTATTTATTGTTGATTGTAACAATTCTGACAATCGTTAAAGGTGCAAAATTGTATGTTTTTTTTTCCCTGACTAGTTGGTTTGTAAGTGTTTTAAACAACGACGTCTTGAAGCTGACATACAGCTGTGGTCACTGGATGTTACTGCGAATGCCAATCAGAAAGACCGTTCTGTTGAAGGTGATCTCTTGAATGCTGAAAGTCTCACTGTCGTGTGCCTTTTCAATCCTGGAAACCTGTTTTCACTCACAGTCATTTATTTCAACAGGACATCATAGGAGAGATAAGCGCATGCGAGCTCGTGATGAGACTCATATTGCTTCACCATGCCTTTGAATGGAGGGCTCTTCCACCTCGACTGCTGTTTGTGCATTAAATTCACAAACCCTAATGCAACTTTCCACCAACATCCGTAGTCTACTGTACAATGTATAGTAATATAAGTGCTTACAATTTGTACATATTTTTCCACCAGTTATATTTGATACAAAAGTGAGATTTTTACTGTATTGAAACATGTCTATCAGTAGAATGGTGTTTGTGGAATAAAGATGGTGAAGGACTTCTGGTTATTCTGACTGCTTGTCTGATTCTGCAGTAGATTTTCAGTTGAAGTTGATCAATAACTCTTATTGTCTTAATCAAGCAGTCTTAAGTGGAGTGTTGGACCCAAGACAAGCTGGAGGGACTACATCTCCCAGCAGGCCTTGGAGCACCTGGGAGGAGCTGGAGGAAGTAGCTTGGGAAAAGGGACATCTGGGCTGTTCCAGCTGCCCTGTTGCCACCACGACCCTGAGGTGGATAAGAAAATGGATGGACGGATGTATTTATGGCTGGTGGCGGGCTCACAGCTCGACATGCTGTGCACGATTTTTCTGTCAAGTCCGTTTTCAGACTAAAACAAGATGACCATAAATATGCATCAAGCAGATGGAGAAGATCATAAATACTCACTCATGAGTTTACATCTCACGGACGCGCAGTCGTTCACTTCTGCACTGCAAAGAATGTTCCAAGGATAATAATTCCTGTCGACTCTCTACCTTATCTACCCTTTTGCGTAGGAGCGCAGAGGTGAGAAGATTGTCTGCAAACTCTGTCCCCTGGGAAATGAACCGACGGATGAGGATGGAATGAAAATCAAAGGAGAGGGGGTTGTAGAGGGACAAAGGCAATTACCTCAAATGAACAACTCTTGTCCCCCCAGTCCCCAGCCTCAATCAAATCATCTCTCTTTCTCTCTCGTTCTCTCCTTTTCTATCCATTTCCCACCTCTCTTCTTGCCATCATCCCTGTGCTTTCGCTCTATTTTTTTCTCTCTATCTCACTCGATTTCAGTTTCCCCCTCTCTTCCTGTCATCATCCCAGTGCTGGTGTCAGATTCTTGATCTGGGATTGTGGGATGTTGGAGGAGTGTGAGCGTAACAGGTGTCTCATTACTGTGCTAATAGCAGGCCGCAGGG
>OOFE01032647.1:0-11457 GCA_900323365.1 Monocentris japonica | reverse complement strand
CCTCAGGCAGCTGAAGAAATTCAGAGTCTCCCTGAGGATCCTTCAGTCCTTCTACTCTGGAGCTGTAGAGAGCATCCTGACAGGGAGCATCACTGCCTGGTTTGGCAACAGCTCCGCTCAGGATAGGAGGGCTCTGCAGAGAGTAGTGCGTTCGGCTGAGCGCACTACTGGAACTTCACTCCCCTCCCTGCAGGACCTATACACCAGGAGGTGCAGAACTAGAGCCTGTCGGATCATGAAGGATCCTCACCACCCCAACAACGGACTGTTTCAGCTGCTGCGGTCAGGCAAGCGCCTCCGCAGTTACGCTGCCAAAACAGAGAGACTGAGACGGAGTTTCTTCCCTCAGGCCATCAGGACTGTGAACTCTGACCTCACCAGGGCCCCCACCAATCATCACACACTGCCCCTCTTTTGCACTCACACTCACACACACACCACACATAGACACACACTTATAACTACACAAGATTTATATTTTATATTTTATATTTTGATACTTGTAAATAGTGTGCTTTGTTTTTTGCTGTAAATACTGTTTTTTTTTTTTTTTTTTTCTTTTTGAAACACAAATCCCGTGAGCATTGCCACTTTTTCATTTCACTGCACATCCTGTATGCGTATGTGACAAATAAAGTTCTTGACTTCTTGACTTGACTTGAGACAATATTTTGTTTGCGGACCGGCCATCGGAGGGGTGCGCAGCATGACCAGAGTATGTAGTCGAGGCGGGGGATCCGGGGCCCGGTGGAGGGACCCCTGCTTTAGAGGGGTCATAATAATCATTAGTTAAAGGTGAACAGAGAAAAGGTTTCACTCTCCACCTGCACAACACAGGACCCTGGGGCAGAAAACTGCTTCACCAGCACAATGTTGGAGATTCACATTGCAGAAATGTATTTCTATATTTAGAGTTTCACAAAAATCTCCAATAATTGGCCTCAATAACCTGTCCCATGCCCAGTCAGTGTGTCTAGAACGGCATGGCGCTGAAAATCTTTCATTTTGTAGCTGCTGTTCCTCTGCTAATCTAAGGCAGCTCTGACAGGCAGCAGGGTGTCCTCGGATCAAAAGTCTATTTATAGTCACAAAAAGTAATGCAGTGTATTTTTGTACATATCGGGTGAAAGAGGAGGCGGAGCTCACGTGACTGAAACAGGAAGCATCTTCTCCTTCCTCTCCCTGTATTGATCCCACGTCCTGGCCACAATCCAGGTCATCTGGACTAGCCTCCATCCATTGTTAAAAGCCTTTCATTCAATGTTATTGCTTTTTCAAATTGGGTATTCTTACTTTACTATTTTTTACTCTTTTACTTTTATTTTGATCCTGTCCTCTACATACACAGCAGATACTGTACTGTGTGTGTACTGTAGATAGATATATAAAAGAGATAAAGAAGATATATATATAAGATTTTTCCACAAGTGAAAAGGAAAAAAAAAATCTTGGGGGCTGTCTAACTCGAAGCTAATGTTGTGCTTTTCCTTTGTGCTTTACACAGCCAGTATAAAACATGGAAACTATCTATAATTGTTTTTAACAAATTTTTTTTTTTAAATATATTTTATGAAACTACAGTCGATAAAGACAAAAAACTGACCAGCCACGATCCTCACAGCAAAGCTGCTGATCCTAAATGATTTCTGGAGATTTTACAGGACAGAGAAAAGCGATAAAAGTTCATTTCCTCTCTTTTTGTGTTGCTCTTTTCTTTTCTTCTGTTCTTCCTCTATTGTCTCTTCACTCGGTTTGTTCTGCCGTTATTGTGTTGATGTTTCATTAAAGGACATAAAGAGTCAACGCCTCCCTCTATCTCTCTTTCAGCAGAAGACAAACTCAGTAATGTTTGTCTGGCTTTTTAAACTTCTCTCCCTAAGATTCTTCTTTCTGTCTTTTTTTCTTTCTGCCTCCATCTTTCTCACATCCCTCCATCTCTCAGTCAGTCACTTAGCAGCACTTGGTCCATTAAAGACCTCATGATGCCTGCAAACTGCTAAACTACTTTTAACTCTTTTAACTTTTTCTTTCTTTCCAGCAGTCAAACTTTCTTCCATCCATTTTTCATGCATTTTTTCTTTCTTTCTTCCAGTTGTTAAACCTCCATCCCTCTCTTCTTCCTTCCTTCCTTCCATTTTTTCTTCCTTTTTCCATTCATGAATTTGTTTATCTTTATTCTTTCTTTCTTTCTTTCTTTCTTTCTTTCTTTCTTTCTTTCTTCTCACTAGTCTCCTTCACTCTAGCAAACTGCCTTCCCTCTCCTTCCTTTCCTACAGTTTTGTTACTTTCTTCCTTTTTCATTCTTTATTTTCATTGTTTCCCCTCATTCCTTCCTTCTTTTCCTTTTGAAAGAAAAAAGAAAGAATGTGTAGTTTGCTTGGATTGGCAGAACCCCGTCTGGATCTCCCCATGTTGACTGATGCTAGTTTCCTACAGGACCTCAACATACGGTATGCTAGCATGTTATCATGTGACCAGGACAGAGAGGTCTACCAGATGATGTTGGTGGAAAAGTTGATCAATGAGACGATGTGCTGTCGATCCCACCGGATAATTTTATTTCCTATTATCTCCTCACCGATAATCTTTGGTATGAAGTGTAAATGTGTGTGTGTGTGTGTGTGTGTGTGTGTTGATGGCTGAGCGTCAGTGCAGTGTGTTCATCAGGGAGCAGCTCATGAGGAGAACCTCAATTCACTGGAAGTTCTCAACATGAACTTAATCAGCTAGATAGATTTGTATTGGACAACACACACACACACACACACACACACACACACTTCCTGTACCAATTAATGGTGGCTACAGTTACAAAGTGACCCAGTTTTAGTTTTCATTTGATTTAACTGTGAGAACATCCAATCAGAATGAACCTGGACAGAAATACAAACACTTTTCCATTCTGGTGTTTCTGTCGTTTTATTATCGCTAAACTTGGTAATATTAGGACACAAAATGCTCAAATGTGCATTTCAGAACACTTTCACAAAGTCAGAGTTCATTTTCCTCTTTCATTATGATGAATAACTCAATAGTAATTTCCAAAGTGATTTGTAAAAATGTTTTTGATGAAAGTATCTGGTCTATTTTTCATGTAGAACATCCCGTACAATGTTAGAGACCCCCTGAACATGGAGATACTGAATACATCTAGAGAAGAGAAGAGCAGTGAAGACAACACAACACCATCACAGCACTTATGTGGTTTCTACGTTCTTTGATAATGTCGCTTTCTATTTTATTTTGGTGACATCTTTGATGATAAGCTGACTGCTGGGGGGTTCTGCATTGTATTTCCCAGAGATCAACTGTTCAGTTGAGCTGAGCTGCTGAATCAAAATCTCTTGTTGGCTATGAAATTGTGATTTTCAGAAAGGGGAATCAAATGAAACGGCCCCAAATCAACTCACTGAAAGAGCCACAAACAACTGAGTTAGTTAAAAGAATTGAAAGAAACTGAGAAATGGGTTGTTGGAAGGGAGAGTCCCTAAGATTTTCTCCCTGGTGGCTTTCTTTCTTTTTATCTATCTATCTATCTATCTATCTATCTATCTATCTATCTATCTATCTATCTATCTATCTATCTATCCATCCATCTATCTCTTTTAGACCCACACATACAAACACGACAGAGAGACGGAGAGACAAGCGTAGAATACAGAATGAGAAAAATCAATTTCCTATTCCCTGGGAGACAGCTTAGTGACACACACACACACACACACACACACACAGATTGGTCAGAGCTGAAATAACATTACGCTAAGCTTCCCAAAAACTCATGATGTGGCGGTGCGCACATTGCAGGCTTTACTCAAATCCCTGTTTAAAGCTCCTGTCCCGTTAGGAATTAGAAATGAATAAGCTTTATTACTGAGGTGGTAAATAGAAAACGGACCTCACGCTAACATTGTGACGCTGAAGCAACAATTTACCTTCAATTCAACTTCCAAGGATGGCATGGAGGAAGAAGAGACTAAAGCAGAACTGAATAGAGTAGAGCAACATGAAGAGTAGTAATCCAGGACAGATACAGACGCTCTCTATTTATAGATATGCTTCATGACAGCTTTCTAACACCCGGTTTCAGGTAGAAGGGGTAGAAAGAATAGAAGAAGAACTGGGTAGTTAGCATGAGCAACGATAGCCACCATGGCTGAACAGACAAAGAAAAGAGCGCCACCTACAGAAACTCAAACTCCATCAACAGAAAATCCAAGGAGAAAGACGTCACAGTACTGGACACACTGTTTGATTGACAGGTGATCTCTGGGAAGAGCAGTGAGGAACACCACAGTGAGGAACACCACAGTGAGAAACACCACAGTGAGGAACACTACAGTGAGGAACACCACAGTGAAGAACACCACAGTGAGGCTGAGAGACAAAGATGGAGACTCACTAAATAAAAGGAGGATCTTGCAGATTCCAACTTTAAGCATCTAGCTGACACTCTTATCCACAACAAAATACAACTAGCAGGAAGGGGTTCAGTGTCTTGCTCAAGGATGCTTTGAACATATTTTTGTCGCAGGGATCGAAACTGTGACCTTGACATTAGCAGACAGTCACTCTGAACTCAAGTCACCATGTATGAAGTTAGTTTACAGGTCACTCACCACAGGCGGGACTACATCTCCCAGCATGCCTGGGAAGAGGAGCTGGAGGGACTATTGCTGCAGAAGAAGTGGAAGAACTTCAAACTGACCATAAACAAAGTGCAGCAGACCATACTTGCTTTTTGTAAGTAGAGCTGATTGTATTAGTGCAAATGTAACTGGTATGTTTGATTTTTATCACTTTGGACTCCGACGCTGACATACTTCTGCAGTTTGTGTCACCAAGTGGGAGAAAAAAAAATTCAAAAAATTCTCTCTTGTCCTACTTCTATTACTACTTGTATTCACCACTAGGAGGCTGACACGAACAGCTTTTCCCAGCTGGCAGATCATATTTACTGTAAATCCCACATGATGTGAGCCCAGTCTGTGTCTCCCAGCATGCCTGGGGACGGGGAGGTTGTTGGGGAGAAGGACGTCTGGGCTGCTCTGCTTGAAGGTCTCCCAAAGCTTAATGGGTTAGCCAGCTAACTTTGGGCTTAACCCACTGGTTTCCAGCCCCACGATGGTGGCTCACTTTTAAGCGGGGTAGATCACCATGGTAACATAACCTGCCCCGGAGCAGGTTGTCAGGCTGTCAAATCCAAACATATAAAAGCTCTCCTCTTCACCCATCGACTCTGGAAAAATGTCCTCACCATGTCTAGAGGATCCTGTGGACTTTTTAAAAACCTTTTACTGCACAAATTCCATTTAGGAACAAAAACATTCAAACATGAGACATGTCCTAAAAAGAGCTGTACCGGGGGACTGAACTACCCGGTAGTAAAACGGCTGTCAGAACACACTTACTTTCATAACGATTTATTAGAAGAGGGTAACTCACATTACTGGACTATCAATAATGAATGAAATGTACTGTTGCCTGTTAAGGGCTCTGATTCTCTCTTGGGATTCCTGAGAGTCACTGGAGCAATAGATTGATGCACCAATCATCCCGTCAGAGCAGCCCTGGTAGGTGCAGGTATTGATGGGGTCATAACTCATAACTCATCTGTACAGTACATGCAGGGACACATGCAGTGGTGGAGCAGAGTTTCCTCTACCTCATAAACACATTGGGTTCCCTAACACCCCCCTTATCCCAACACCATCTTGTGAAATTGCTGTTGTTGGTGCTCATATTTATATGGGCAGTATGACAGCTAAAGATGATACCGCCTCAATAAATAACACAGAATGAGAGATAAAACAAGGTGGTGGTTAAAGTGTGCTGAATGTCATCGACGTACACAGAACAGATCTGGGGACTTATTTGGAGGTTGCACCAACAGGTAGCAGCTTATCTGATGTGTGTCTGGTCTGGCTCACAGGGACCAACAATGTACAGTATTTGTTATATTTATTTTCTCCAGTCACTCAGAGGCAGCTTGAGTTTGGCAGTGCCCAAGTGCCAGGAATCGAACCAGCAACCTTTAAACTACTAGGTAGCCCCCCTCACCGATGTGCAGGGAATATGTACCGAGTTCATTTGGTTGGTAGCAAACCTGCAGTATTTGTATTTGTATTTGTATTGGTGGGGAGAACAGAGTTAAACTACCTCTACCCTTGGAGCAGATTGACATAGTATACATGCATGCTATTTGTGAGGATTAGGTGTCATTGCTCAGCTGCAGGGACGATTTTTCAACCAGCAACCCTTCATCTACCAGCCGGCCTGCCCAACAAAGGGAGGGACTGTATATCTCGGTATGGTAAGCCCCGCCCTCTGCAGGGGGACGCCAAAGTTGTTTTCTGTAAAGGATGAGAGTAAAGCTCTTTAACCTTCATCTATCCAGGGACGAGTGACTGATCACTCAGTCAAGCCTTACTCAAGGACACCTTGACAGGAATCGTTGCATTCTGGGGGAGTCTTTCTAATTCAATTGGCCCAGCATGTCCAAGATTCAAAGCAACAATCCTTGGATCTTACACTCCTACCCCCCACAGGAGAGAGAGATCTACATTGCAGTAGATCTCTCACTCCTACCCCCCACAGGAGAGAGAGATCTACATTGCAGTAGATCTCTCACTCCTACCCCCCACAGGAGAGAGAGATCTACGATGCAGTAGATCTCTAATAAGAGGCACTCTGCTCCTCAGAGTGAGCACACATCTTTTATAACACGGCGTCTGAGAGACACGCACATACAGAATACACTGATGAAACATGTACATGACAGTAGAAAACAATACAATAGAAATACAAAAGAGTCCTAGTAGAACAAACAAGAAAAGACATTTACATGATGTCACCTGAAATAATGTAGTAGAAGGAACGAAGGAACTTTCCTCCTGGTGGTCCAGATCATAATAATAATAAAAAACTGAATTCATGAGATTTATAAGATGTAGCTCAAAGCAAAATCAATAAAATCAAAGACAAGACAGGATGCAAAAATAAATGAATAAAAGTAAAAACAAAAAAAAAAAAGAAAAGGAGAACAAGAATAAAAGTAAGAATACCTGATTTTACAAACCAATAAAATTTCATGAAAGGCTTTTCTAAAAAAGTATGTTTTAAGTTGGCAATTGATGGTGCCTGGCGGCCTGGCGGTAGAGAGGATGAAAAACAAATGACAATGAAAATAAATGAAAAAAATGTGACTCCATGATGCTTCCTGCTGATTGGAAAACACCAGATCTGTGTCACATGTTAGGGGAAATGTAGAATTGAGTCATGTTCAGCTGCAGTGTGAACGCAGCCTTTGAAATCAGGGGACCTTGGGCCCCTTTGAAGGGCCCTCCTGTATTTTTTAACCCAGTCTACAGACAGACAAACAGGAAATGGACCAATTTGCCAAGGATTGCCAACAACGAGAGAGAGAACTACACTCACAGATGTGTTTGAGTGTTGCTGCAGAATAGGACATGTCGTGGCAATTTGAAATCAATTGCACTTTGTCTAGTTGGTGAGAACAGCTCAATAAAGCTATAACACAACATATGTCTCTGAATCTGAAGTAGAGTTAAAACCACACACACCAGGGTGGAAGCAGAATGAACATTTCAGACAGTTCATTTATACTGTACGCCCCGAGGCACCGAGTTCCTGTTTCCACTTCCCTCAGACACCTTGCCTTCGCCCTTGACGGTTCCTGTTCTCTGCACAACATGATCCTGAGTTCCTCTTTGTGGTTTAGCCTGCTTTCACACATTCAACGGTTTCACTTGTTGTCTACCTGCATGATCTTTGTCTGGTAACAATACCACGAGAAAGCAGTTTTCCACTGTGACCTTAACTTGACCTGACTGCAGTTATATTTCAGCAGGATTTATAGGCATAAGCAAACATATTGTTGTAATTCCCATCACAGACATCAGACCACAGGGGGTTAAAGAGGCTTAGTGTACACCACAGGGACTGGAGGAGGAGGAGACCGCACAGGGAGTGACTGATGAGGGTCTCACACCACCAGGGGAGAGGAGAGGAGGCTCATCTGGAAAGGTTTCAATGCTGTTTGTTGAAGTAGGTTGAGGTATGACACAGCAATTCATCTGGAGCTTCCCTCTGTATAGGAGGTGATGATTACTGTTGTCCTCTGCAGGGGATCAGAGCTGCATGGTGAAGAGATTAGCTTTGGTGCACGATGAGGAGGCCCAAGCTTCTTCTCTTTTTTACATCTTTGAAGGCTCAAGGGGGAAGGGAAGGAGCGAATCTGATCTCCTGTTATCCGTCTGCGCAATTTCTATTCTCCTGAGTTGTTTTGACGCGTTCTTCTGCATTTCAAGTGTCACTCCGATTTAGAGCAGTCGCTAGACGCTAGTCGCTAGACGCTAGTCGCTAGACGCTAGTCGCTAGTCGCTAGTCGCTAGACGCTAGTCGCTAGACGCTAGACGCTAGTCGCTAGACGCTAGTCGCTAGACGGTCACATGGGACTTTAAAAAGAGCAACACCGTGCTCAAAGAAGATGTGATGGGATGGAGGCGTTGTGCATGCTGATCCCAATGGCTAACATCCAACAAACCAGACTGTCTCCCTCCTCCTCAGAAAGGGTGTTGTTGGTTTCCTTCGCTCCACAAGCTCGTTCAGAGGAAGATAATATCACTCTATGGTAACAAAAGGGAGTACTCACTGAGTATTGAGCACATAAAACTAACTACATTTCAATCTAACTTGAACTCCTCTTGTTTTTATTTCTAAATAACTAGCGCTAAATTGAATTCAAACGGAGCTGCAATACACGACAGATAATACCCTCCCCGTTCCCATGCCGTCTGTCTTCCATCACATGCTAGCCACAACAGCTGAAACAGTTTGGATTCAGACAGGAGGGGATGCCACTCTCCCTGCTCAGGCAACCATCTACCTGCCCACCTACAAAACCACCAAAACCTGCTATTCATTCACATACATCAGCTGTTAAACCCATTTGCACGCCGTGTAGTTTCAGCCAACCGTGCTGATAGTTCCCATGAAGCGTGGCCAGCTGTGGTTCATCTGTTTCCATGCCTCGTCTTAGCTTGTTAGCAATCTGTCTTGCTTTCGCCTGTTTTTATTTTATGTCCACTTCCTTGAAGAAAAGTCATGTGTTGGTAACTGTTGGATAAAAGCCATGAAACCCTTGAGGACATTTCTTACGATAACTATAGATGCTTGAGTGCTGCTGAACACCCTAAAACACCCTCTGTTATTTCTGCTAATCTAAAGCTGCATGGTGTTCTGGACTGGTAAACCCATTTTAAAGACACAGTTTACTTTGCTGTGTATCTTAACAGTTTCACAGTGACGTTGTGAAAAAAGTGATTACTGGCATGAAAGCAACGCTTGAAGTTTCGTTTAATTTAGTTATTTAGAGCTGCAGCAACAAAAACGCAGTTATGAAATGAAATGATAGAAAACAGAAGAGAAAAAATGACACATTTGTGGGCGCTATTAAATACATTTCACCTCAAAACAAAGAAAAAGAGAAAAAAGACACAAGTGAACTGAATATCAGAACCTAAATGACAACAACACAAAATGGTGGAAGAATTCCAGTTCAATTGTTTTCATAGAGAAAATGAAGTCAGGAGAGAGGTGAGGGGTGGTTATCAGTGTGTGTGTGTGTGTGTGTGTGTGTGTGTCAAAGAGAGAAAGGAGGGGAAAATGGAAAATGTGTGTGTTCAATGACTAAGCGAAAACTTCAAGTAGTTTGGAAACACCATTGTAGCATTGCTTGCTACTACCGGGGCTGCGACAGACAGAGACAAAGGCAGGAGTTGAGTCAACGGGCCAGCAGGCCGCTTTATTTGCAACAGCACAATAAATACGACCCGATCGCGACGGCAGGTTTTCAGCGCCAACTCTCTCGGCCGATGCACCTCCCCTCTGTCCCGGCAGGTCAGCTGCAGAGCACCAAAGCTGCCAGTCTCCAGGCTTCCAGGAGCATCCCGCTCCAAACCCGACTGGGCAGCTCTTCCAGGCTGCTCCTGGATGCATCCTCTGTGGACCCTGGTCGGTCTCCGCTGCTGCTGGACTCGCTCTCTCTCTGCTCCATAGTCCGAGGCGATCCTCCCGATCTACTGTCGAACTAGTCCATTGACTCAACTCTCTCCTGGATCCAGCCTACACCTCCCCCCTGTCTGTTTTCATTTGTCTGGAAAAAGAAACGTTGAGTTATGAATTACAGATGCATACTTTTTCTCAACATGAACTTTGTAACAAAACTCCCACACTAAAAGTGACGTCATGTTCTTGTTCTCAGAAAGTTGTTTTGTGAGAGAATGAGATTTACTGGTTTCCAGACAGGTAAGTTTAATAATATAATGTGTAATATTTCAGACCTCATCCAGCCTCGATCCTCTTGTAAAGCTCTCAGTGACCTAGCCTCCTCTGCATCCCCGGGCTTGGTGGTGGCTAACCGCTGCCCTCTCATTTCTATCAGAGCAGATTTGCTCTCGGGGTTCGACCACGGGGCCCGGCTGAGCTCTCATCCCCTTTACATGAACACGCTTCACCTCAGACTGAAATAACAGTCAGGTGTTGAACAGGAGGGTTGACGGCGTGCTTTCAGCTGGCTCTGGGGAGAGTACTAATGCACAGAAACAATCTTCAGGTTCACCTCATTCCCAGATTTGACTGGATTTGAAACACTGTACATCAAAGAATTATAAAGAGACAAATCCAGAATCAAGATACTAAAGGCACCAATAAGCACCTTCAAATATGCCTGAGAGGTTCCTTGAGGGTTCCTTGAAGCCCCCCCCCAGCTACACACATAGGTTCGAGGATTGTGAAAGTAGCCCCTTTATGAAGGGGTTCATCAAGGAACCATCCGGGGTTCCCCTTAGGTTACAATCTGAAGAGCCCCATTGAAGCCCCATTTGAAGTGTGGGGGGCTAAAGCAGAGAGATGGCTGGAAGCGTTACCTTTTCAAATGCATGTCCAGCAGATTGTGTCAAATACCAACTGAAAGACTTGCTGCCATCAGTGGTCAGTCCTTTCACAACCTCACCAGCCTCTAACTGAGGAAAGCCATTAGGTGTGACATGTTTGCAGCACTTAACATTAGAACAGCCTACCTGGTCTCCGTACGATATCAGCTTCCCTTCATCAATGCTGCCATTTCAAAGGGAGTAGAACTCAACTCATCAGGCGTCTTTTAAAACGGCTCAGCGGGTGTAAAAGGTGAAATGTCCACCAGCGATGACAGGCTGACAAAATACCAAATAGTGGAGATGTTTAGAGCTCTGTCCAAATCTGGTTCCTTCCTTTGAATGTCAAGGGACGTCCGTCTGTCCCCCTCCCTCTCCTGATATTTCCCCTGGCAGCTGTGTGATGTCATGACCTGGCATCCAATTATCTCTAAGGATAGAGATGTCAGATCACCTAAGACACACACACACACACACACACACACACACACAGGTGGAAGAT
>OOFE01032640.1:21175-55885 GCA_900323365.1 Monocentris japonica | reverse complement strand
GCACGCTACGAGGCTTCAGGTTAAGCTTGGGCCTCTGCAGGGGAGCTGGATAAGATAAGGTGAATATGATGTGGTCACATTCATGTCAGACCATGGTGTTAGCAGTCAAACTCTCCTCCTAAAACTGAATTCAGGCATTTAATTGAAGGGGAACAACTAGATAGGACCTGACTTATGGTTTCTGAGGAGTGTGAAACTATCACAACAACAACTATCCCAAGCCTTGTGCAACTATGCAACTAAATGAGCACATTTTCAAGTGAATCTACAACATATGTGGAACATGCCAAAAATTACCAAAAGGTGTCGTTACACCAGCACAAATATAAAATTTTATGTGAGATCACGGGGCAATCATGCAATAAGAGACATTATAAACAATATTCAAAGAAGGTAGAAATCATTTAAACACACCATCACTTCTCTCTTCACGCCTGTCATCGCGTCTCTCGTACCGGTCTTCACGGTCGCCATAACGTTCCCGTTCCCCGTAGCGGTCACTGCTACTCCGATTGTCGTCATAGTCACGGCGGAAGCCACTGCCAAAGGCACGACGACTCCCACCACTGCGAGAATCAAAGCCTGGGACATGCCAGGGAGGACAGGAAAAACATGCAATTGTCAGGAATCAGTTGTTATTATCCCTGTATGTAATGTAAAGCAATGATTTGCTTGTTTAAAAACATTTTTAGATTTTTGTGAAGTAATTTCAGGAAGCAGACTAAACTACATTGATGCAGCTACATGTAGCCGACACCTTCATGTCTTCCAACATAGAGCCCAAACAACACAAGGAAGACAAAAGGTGATTTTTTTTTTTCTCTCACCTCCCCTGTCAAAGTCTCGACGGTCCCTCTCATCATAGCGATCCCGGTAGCGGTCTCTTCCTCCATCGTAGCGGTCATTGTCCCGCCGCGGCCCATCTCTGTAACGGTCTGACTCGTAACGGTCTCGTGATCCTGGAGGAATCATAAGAGGACAATCATCAATAAATCAGATCCAATCACACATTCTACTGCACTGGATCAAAAGTGCATGTGGAAAGTAGGACTGTTTTATTGACTTCCTACTTGTAAAAAAAACAGATCTGCTTACAAGTCATAAAAAGTCAGGCCTGAAAGTTTGTGAACCCTGCATTATTAGGAAAAACGGGGGAGTCGTCAAAATAAACAGCTTGATTCTGTCATGGCTTAAACGTTTTAATTCAACACATTCCCTTTCCACTGTGATAATAACTGATTGTTGTAGCTACTCCTGAAATGAATTAATTTCAACTGGTGGGGTTTAGGGCTTTTCCTGTCAGGTTTAACCTACATGCTTTGCATCTACTTCAGGTTCAGACTCCCTTCAGCTTTCTTCCTCTGCTAGAGGCCTTTTCCTTGTAATATACTTTTCAATGTTCATCTGAACAAATACCCAATGCACGGGATAAAATCCATTTTCCACTCCCTGATGTATGTAGTAATTACCTTCCGTTGTCGAGTTGATATCAGGCTTTTGCCAGACAGTTTTCTTTTGTTTATGTCAGACTGCACCCTAGTCCGTCTAGCAGGTGATGTCATACAAGTAGGTGAGGAAAAAAGGCGTGTAGTGTGTTTACAAGCAACACCTGAGAGCGCCCAGCCTTGCGAGATTAGTCTCTGGTGTGATAGAACACAACACAATGTGAGCTGAACCTCTTAGGCGTAGCACTAGAGATTGATTTCGATCAATTTCTAACTTTTTATGTTGGTGGCTGTGCTGAAGTTGTGGCAGTGCACCACAGATGAGCCTATGTATGGGAAACACTGAGCAGTGATGACTATAACTACTGTCTGTCTCTGGCATCATTTTTCGGCCCAGCTCTCAGACTGATGGCCTGACGTTCTGTTCATAAGTTCTCTGGTTTCCCTCAGAATTCATGGTTCCCTTAATGATGCCAAGCCGTCCAGGTACAGAGGAAGAAAAACAGCCCCAGACCGTGACATTCCCACCACCTTGCTTTTGGATAAGGTTATTTTGGTGGTTCTTAGTTTCGTTGCCAAACATGCAACCAAACTGTTCAATTCTGGACTCATCTGTGCAGAGAACAGACTTCCAGAAACATTTTTTAGAGAGTGGAGGCTTCTTCCTGGCTAACCTTGTCTGAACTGTTGATAGATGCAGCAATGGAGGCTTGTCGATCTCTGGATGTTATTTTTGTTATTTTTATTTTTTATGTTATAGTAGAAATAGCTAACGTTACCCAAGATACTTTGTTTTTTGTGGGTTACATTGCAGTGTTTATATTTAATCAAAGAATATGAAATTTATCACAAGCATGAAGCAAAGATGGTGGAAGTTTGAACATATGAACAATCAAAGTTGTTACACTCACTTAACAAATTGTTACACCCAATAGGATGTGAAAGTGGCATTAGTCTTATCCTAATTGGATTAGGATCTGGACATAGTTTGGACTAAGAAATAAGTGCCTTCTAGCCAAAACCACTATAGAGAATTAATTTATTGTGCAAATCCAGTATAGATGATAAAGCATAAACAAAGCGAGGTCTGACTCACTCTCTCCAAAGGCATCATCTCTCTTGGGAGGTGCATCATCAGTGTCTGCTGAGGGCCGGGCCCTCCAGTCGCTGTCCGTTTTGTCAGGACCCATGTCCGCCATGCGTCCACCCCTGTCTCGGCCGCCCATGGGTCCATTGTCTCTCTCTGAGGTGTACAGAAGAGAGGTTTAGGCACAGAGTGTATTAGCCTGAATACAGGGATCTATAAGACAGACTGCTATGTTCAATGGTTTGAGAAGCCAAGGAGAGTTTGGTTCAGTTACTTGTTAAACTACTGGCAAAAAAAAGCTTCACAGGACAATTTGTCCTGTGACATTTTGTTGTTGGTCAGATGTGTTGCCTTCCCCAAGATTTGAATAACAGTAGTTTACCCTTGTCATTAGACTGGTCTGCAATATCCACACGGATCCTTCGGTTTCCCAGATTCTGCAGGCACAAACAAGTAGATTGAGTGTATACACAATGTATAGTGATGATCGAGTATAATTCAGTCATAAACCAACTGACACCATGTTTTCATTTATTTGTACATAGAAGCAAGCTGTTTGACTATGGTACTATGTCATTTCCATTGCATTTATCCATCTTTGTAACTTAAAGCAACCAAACTATGTAGCAAATACTAACTTGATAATTTATTGTGCAATAAAACTATGGGAAAAGTCTCAAAATTATGCATTAGTTAATTTCCAGTTACCTCCTCATTGAGACTGAGAGCCCTCAGGAGGGAGTCCACGTCGTCAAACTCAGCATAGCCAAAGCCCTTCAGCCTCTCTGGGTTACTGGGCTCCCGGGGCAGACGCACTGCACTGATCTGGAGGCGAAGACAGTGACGAAACAACTTATGAAACGGGGACTGCAGTGATCTGAGACCAGGCAAACATGAGCCCCTGCCTCCAAATGCAGTAGTGCACATTTTACCCTACCAGGAGGCGGAAATAAAATGTAGAATGGGGAAGGAATAGGTAAACTTCGGGATGGAGGCATTGCCAATGAGGGAGGGTGATAGAAGACTTAAGGGAATGACACTTCAAAAAAGGTCCACGGCATCACTACCATTATGTCAGTTGATTGGGGCTTGGTGACCCACAGAGCAACAATAATCTTAGTACTAAAATGCTGTTGAGAAACATAGCACTTGAAGAATGCTTGACATGAAGAATATTAAGTTTTAATACAATTTTAATCCTAGCTCTATCAGTATATAGCACTTTTAACAAAAAAAGGCTTGTTGTTAAGTTCTTTAGGCAGCAACAAAGGACATAAATACAGATAAAAACAGAACAAATGCATCACACATTTTAAGATATCAGGCCAGAAATTTGGATGGGGCACATGTGTAAGAGGATGAGAGTACTGAGCAGTCTGTAGCAGCAGTAAATGACGAGAGGAACTCAATGGTTCCTTGAGCAGGGTAGGAATGACCAAGCCCAAAGCACAATGACAAACAGGTTGAGCAACATTATGGCCCTCCTTAAGCTTCCTTCTATAGATTTAGGAAAACAGTGAACTGAATGTCCCGTTCTTATCACTCAGCAAATCCAACGCACCTCCAGTGTGTAAACTACTCCCAAGGGTAATTTGTCAGTGGGGACAAAAACTCTAAACCTCGTCAGAAAAGAGCTGTACTTCGGACAACAGGCAGCTTGAGATTTTCAGCTAAGTGCAGTGATCAAAGTTCCTGTTGAGAGCAATAATAACTTCATTCGAAACTGTCACCTGGGTTTCACTTATAGTGGTGCCTTACAAAACTATGTGGCGCAGCATGATAACTGTCAAGCGCTATGAAGATAATATAAGTGTAATATCCTTTATGCTGTCTATGCGTTTGTGACACTTACGGCCAGGCCACGGAAGAAGTCTTTGATTGAGTCCTCGGTGACGTCATAGGGAAGGTTGCCCAGGAAGGCAGTGTAAGGAGGGCTGCGGGGCAATCGGGAGCGGTCAATATTGGGTTCACGAGCCGAGCGCGGCGCAGTGGGCAAGATGGAGCGGTCAATGGGCGGTGCCCGGTATGTATCCTCCTCCGTGTGCCAGGAAGTGGAGACTGGGAAGATGAGAGGAAAGAGAGTTTTAGACAACAATCAATAATCTCAAATACCTACTGTTTAGTTATTGAACGTCTGTTGACTTTCCCCTTGAACTTAAATCTTCATTTCCTGCTTTTTGAGATTTGCAGATACGCAACATTTCTACAGAGGGCAATATTGAGCCATTACCAGATTCTGCAACTACAAATCTTTTCAGACTCAGACTGAGACACACACACAGACACCGGTGGCAAACATCCAAAAATTTAGTAAAGCAAAGCACAAAATGGATAACCTTTCCTTTACCTTACATGCTATGTTAGTTCAGCAGACCTAAATGATTTAAGTAAGTGTATTGAAGCAAAAGCACTTAGACTTCTACACGGTTTCCTGATCTGTCTGACCTTTGTAAAACTGCTGTATACCTTCACTTGACAAAAAGACCAAGATGGCACTTCCAAAAAAAATGTTGATTCCACAATGAGCTCCATGCACACTCACTATCAGCAGCACAAACTGCGACATGGATTAATTGAGAATTATTACTACATCCTTGATCATGACACTCATCACAGTGCACCTGACAACATTAAGAGAAGAAAATCACCACCCATTTTATGATTATTTGGGGTATACAACTGCCAATTACTTTCAATTGGGGATTTCTCTTTTCTGGCTTTTGTGTGCCCTTGATCACAACCATGTTAAAGAAACTGCATGAGAATGACTCAATACTATAAACCACTCATCTCAAGAGCCTATTTTCAGTTAATCAACAAAAACACATACGCACATTTTGCTTTCATTTTGATGGTACTAAAAATGTATCTGCATTCTTCGACCCATATCCATGCTCACCATCTCCGTCCAGGTCATCAGTCTCATCGGCCCAGCTGGTGGACTTGGCCGGGTAGCTAGGGGCTGGGGCACTGCCTCCACTGTCCTCAGCCAGGAAGTCAGTCAGAGTAAGGGTCTTCCCCTTCTTATTCTTCTTCTTAGCTGGAAGGACAACAGACACACATGAGAGGAAGAAGTGTAAGACCCTGGCTCAGTTAAGTACATGATGTCTGTCAGGAAAAAAAGTCCTCAATGTGTTGCTCCTCACCTCCACCCTTTCCTTAATACAATAAAAAAAATTTAAGAAGTTACAAAATATGTCTTAAATTGATTCTTTGATTCAAGAGGCAAATAGAAAGCCCACTTGTTTGAAAACTAGCAATGGTAAAAACAACAATAGAGAGCTTGGGAACAGCAGATGTCATGGATGCCCTTATGTAAGAAGTTGACATTTACAAGACATTTAGGGAGTTAAACTACAGATCAATGACAGTAAATATTGCTTCATTGGCTAATATTAGATCCCAGCTCTTTACTCTGTTGATCAATCTTGATCAAAACCTAACTAATATTGAGATCGCAAATATCATTGGCAATCTCGAAATGTTGCATCGCTGAATGTCACCACAACAAATCCCATTCTTTGACAATGAAACAAGTGTCTGGGTTTTGAAAAGGCCTGTGCATCCCTGCCCTTGTGTGGACAGCTGCATCTATGTGGACAAACACTCTTTGCTGTGTTGTGGTGATCTGTGGTCCATCCAGGCCAGATAAGGGGACTGCAATGTGCAAGCCATGATACGGAAAACACTGTCTTACTTTCCTATTGGAGGATTCCTGGTGCAACTTGTGGTCAAAGCCAGACAAGCCCTAGGTCTGCCCTGCACCCACTGACACTCTACACAGGGAGTGGTCTGCCTGTGCAACTGCCACTGTGAGGCAGGTCAAAAAACACACTAATCACAAAAGAGTTAGGCCTATTGCCTTTACTTGCTCAACTCAGAGACAGATGCATCAGCTGTGACATGTTCAGACGTGGTTGAGTGTTCATTTTATGTGAGGAAAATACCTTAAGAGTCAGAATTCATGAAGAATACAGCCATTGAGAAACATTACTTGTAAAGGTCTGTTTGACTAAAAAAAAAAAAAAAAAACGACAACAACCGTTAATGGCTGCTTATGGGGGCTTCAAACAGCTCCTCTCACGGAGCAAGTCTGGCTTGTTTTGGTCCGAAAAGGACAGGGAGCAGCAAAGCTGGCTGCAAGCTTTGTGAAAATCCGAGCTGTCAGGACATTCTTTTCACACACAAAGCTTAACGTTACACGGGCTGTTTACAACTCTTGCCGGGTAGATAATGCACACTCACTGTTTACAATTAACAGACACGGTGGTCCTGACCACATGTATTCACCAACACCAACAAATAGTAGACTTATTGTTACCTCTTTCAGCCATTGGTGGTGACATAACATTAGCAAGCTAAGAGCTACGTAACTTTTGACTGCGTTGACTCTGGCTAACGCTAGAATAGCAAAGTAGCTGTCAAGACCGAAGAGTGAACTAAACATGGAGGTTACTGGCTTGCTGGCTAAGTAGCTCGCTATTGTCTTTAGGCGGGCTTAGTCAGCAAAGGGCTGCTGACGGGGGGAGTATCCCTGCTTAGCTTGCTAGGTTTTAGGGCCTAGTGTTCGTCGCTGCGCCATGATCCAAGTGCGCCATCATCGGAGCAAGACTTGGCTAGCCGGACGCCTCAAGTTGTAGAGCTGCCAGGGGGTGTTTAGGATGCGCCCCAGACAGCGGTTTCACTTTACCAAACCCCAATATATTAGGAACCCAAGTTGCACACGTGGGGTATTCCTCGGGAAGCCCGCACTCTTCAGCACAACCCCTCCTCCAAAAAACGCGCTTGCGCCCGGTGCTTATCTGCTCTGAGCGCCACGGCGAACAGCGACTACGAACACACAATGTGGCAGCCCAGCCCGCAGTTGGAAACACATCCTAACTTGTCAGACAATGTACATTATAGGGAGGAATGTAAATAATAACTAATAAATAGAATAAAAGCGACCGTTGCAAACACCACAGTAACAGTTTTCGTACTGAAGGACCATACGTAACGCCTAGGTAAAAATATTCAGATTGGGCAAATCGCTGGCTCGCTCATGTCCCTTCCTCCGGCCGCTGCGTCTTTACAGGGCCAAAACAACCAACAGACGCATTTATACACGTGGGACAACGACGCCGATTAACACGACAAGGCTTAAGCATTCCACAAACACTGTGTTAAGTTGTGTCGAGGTAATACCAGCTGAAATTAAGCCAACCGACCCAGATCGTTCACCCACATAAACCTCACCTGACGCCGCCATGTTGGAGAGGAGTTCGTACCAGGTTCCCGGATGAAGGCGTCAGAGGTTTATTATCGGGAGCGCGCATCTCCGTTCACGACTCTGCCTTTCCTTGCAGGTCTGTGATGTGATTTACGTAGACCTGCATCGCAATGCACCAATTAGTAAAATGTCTTTTTTTCACGGCAACTCCGTGATTATTTATCAGTGAACTAGCTGAACGCTCCCATGCTAGTCCTTCATTTCATTTACTATTATTCTCTCCATGTTTGACTCTTACTACTTCTAAACATCTGTGTGGGGGCATAGAGGGTTTGCCCCTGCTCCTTTCAGATTAAAAACATCAAGATTGAGTTACTAAAGGGTCATCACCAACACAGATCATCTAAGGAGCTATCACAAAGTCAGATAGTCATGCTTCAAAGTTTGTGAACCTCACAGGGGGTGGCCATTATTTCTTATAGGCTGGATAAGCTTAAAAGATCCTTATGTAAACTTATGTATCCAAAATAAAGAATATGCACAAATAAATACGATATACTTTCATTGCTTATTCAACAAAACTGGTTTATCTTACAAAAATGTGGATATCCCTGTATGCAAAAATGGGTGAACACAAGCTTTGTTCTTTTTAGACGGTAGTGGCTTCTTCCTTCTTCTTCTACCGTTGCATGAATGTCATTTCCATGGATGACGGATGCACAATGACATCAGGTTCAGCAATGGAGGCTTGTAGATCTCTGGATGTTATTCTTGGGTTTATTTTTTACTAATGTTAGTATTTTTCTTGTGGCCATTTTACAAGGATGTCCACTTCTAGGCATAGTTGCAGTCGTGTTAAATTCTCATTTGTATATTATTTGTCTCAAGGCGGACTGATGGAGCCAATATCTTTTTGATATGACTTTATTATTTATTTATAAACATTATTATTATTATTATTTTATTTATAACAATTATATTTATTATTCCCCAGACTGATGGGGTCTCCTTAGATCACAGCATAGTGCTTTTCTTTCACCTGCATGGGTAACACCAAACTGACCAGGTTTCTCACCTGTATTTATGGGAGTGTCACACAAATTCTTCACCTGATCTTTGATTGGTTAACTTCATACCCAATTATTTAACCACCCGATTCTACTTGCCTACTTATTAATTATTATTACTATTATAATTATTTAACTAATGCAAGAGGAGGTTCAGGTTTTTTACTCCTGCACTAAATCCCTTTAAATTATTCTCATTTTACTACATGCACAATTTCCTCTAAAACATATGAAATTGGTAAATATAGATTATTTATTTCAGTTAAGAAAAGGCTAATTAAAGAAGGATTGCATGGTAAAAACTCAATCACTAACCTTCAATCATGATGTACAGCCAATCTGAAGGGCCTTTATGCCACAGTATTTTCTTTTATATGTAGGCTATTCTACCCTGGTGCACATGCCTTATCTCTCTTCAAGAGCTGACAATGGTCAGCTGTGATCATTGAAGGCCACATGAATGTTTTCATTCTGTCTGTGAAATCATAAAACACTTGCTTCCTTCTCTTATCCAAAGTGTGCAGATAAAATGTGAAGGTCCTTCTGATGAACAAAACTGCTAAAATTCAGAGAGAGAAACTCCCTAAAAATGAAGCAGCTCACTGTGAAAAGAGATAGAAAAGAAATAATTTTAATGATTCAACACATTTCCCCATAGAAATATATGACTGCATGAATCTGGTTGTCTCTTTCTAATGCATTTAAAACTGAAGCAAGCACACTTCCAGCTGCTTTCAGCCAGCCTACACATTTTCTCTTGGGAATGAAAGCATCTAGTATCACTTACCTGCACCAGGGAGGTTATGTTTTCGCCCCTGTTAGTGTGTTTGTCTGTCTGCAGGATATCTCAATAACCTATGAATGTATTTCCATGAAATTTGGTGGACAGTTAGGCCTTGGGTTCAGGAGCAATTGATTATGAAACCATATTAAGCCATAACTATAAAACTGAGGTAGACGCTTGATTTCAAACCCTAAGGGTGTTTGTAGGATGAAGAAATCAATATAAGTTAACATTTAAGTGATAGGAATGACGTCAGAAAGTTGTAGAATTGTTCAGTGTTGGAGGAGGTTTGCACTCTCTGAGCGCCTTGTAGTTCCCTAATTTTGTTGCCAAGAGCTGTATTTGAAAAAAAATAATAAATAGAAATCACAATCACAAATGTCCCATCCTCTGTGGTTGTCTAAATAAGCCACATTGTTCTCATTATATGTCAATAAAAGTGACAAGATTATATAATTCCTTATAATTCCTAAACTTTTTTGATCAGTATGGGTTATTTGAGTGACAATGATTTCTCATAAAACATAACATGAGACCTTTTCATATATCCCGTGATGATAATAAATGCATGCACAAAAAGAATGACTGTTGGTCAACATACAATTTTTATTTTTATTTGGTTGTCAGGTCAGGAGATGGTTGCTTTTAAAATACCACTACCACGTACATTGTGGTATGGGACTCTGCCTCTATCTAGAATTGCTTAAATCAGGTAGGGCTTAAAAACAGCATGGTTTCTAATTGATAGTTTAGTCTGCTTTCATTGTTGGGAAATGTTGCCCAGATCCTTCGTTGTAGATTAGCTTGCGGCCTTCAGTTCATCCAGTGCATCTACGAGCCTGTACAAAACACAAATTAAACATTTTGATGTTCAGAAGATTCACATTGAACTGATCATGTGATTGCCACTAGATGGAACTAGTTCCTCATTTACCGATGTAGTTTTACTATACTAAACTACGCAAACCATGAGAACAAATTATGCTATGTATTCACCACCACCACCATCATCATCATCATCGTCCTTAATGCCTCCCCCTCTTTATTCTCATTCTTTTCCACTTTCACCTCTTCCTAACTCACTTACTTGAAGTCTCCACCATCCAGCAGGGTCTTGTAGGTGGCAATCTCGGCCTCCAGCTTCACCTTTATGTTGAGCAGTGCCTCATACTCCTGGCCCTGCAGCTGGATGTTGGCGCGCAGGTTGGTCAGCTCCTCCTCCAGGCGGAGAATGATGCCGTTGTACTTCTCCATTTCCATGTTGGTACGCAGCTCAGTGTTCTGCAGGGTGTCCTCCAAGGACGCTTTCTGTTGAGGGAATTACATATGGGAATGAAGAATATTTAATCGAGCAATTCTAAGTGAGAAAACATGGGAAGGCTCCAACGTGTGTTGAAAAATGTGATAGTTGTCTGAACAGGTGCATTTAAAAGAAAGTTAAGTGTGTAAGAGTGTTAAGTGATGGTCATGGTCATTTAAAAAATAATTTCCTCAAATATAGTGACCAGCAGACATACAATGCACAATAGGCGTACATGATATAGATTTAGAATGAGAGGATTAACTGGATTTTGTCATATTCAGTTGAGAAACTTGATAGAAAAAATAGACTTTTGAAAGAAACATAAAATACATCAGTTTCTTGAAAGTACATGCATACCAAGCTCTTTTGGGATGCAAGTTCAATCTCCAGGGTCTGGATCTGTCTAGATAGGTCGCTCATCTCCATTTGGGCCCCCTGTAGAGCCTCTGTGTTCTGTGACACCTGCACCTGCACTTCTGAAATCTGACAGAGACGTAGGGAAAACATGTTAGCTGACTAATAAGATGGCTCACAAGGTTTTCTTTTAAGTCTCTTCATGTATCGCCACCCTTCATAACACTATATCACCTGATTTTCATGCCATTGCTTGAGGTCCTCTGCGTTCTTCATGGCAATTTTCTCATAGTTGGTCCTCATGTCACCCATGACCTGGGACAGGTCCTGACCTTTGGGAGCGTCAATGTCCACTTGCACGCCTGATTGGGAGATCTGATTTCTCATCTCCGTCACCTCCTACAAGATGGAAGAAAAGAAAGAAATGTAATTCCAACAACACGTGAATGTTCTTTTAAAATTAGCTGAAAAAAATCTAAGACCTGTGATGCTATTCACTATTGTAAGATAGTACAGTGCAAATATGTGTGTATTAGTGTGATGATTAATCTGGATACGAGCTCACATTCTCATGGTTCCTCTTCAGGAAGATGAGCTCCTCCCTCACGGCTTCAATCTCACTCTCGATGTTCATCCTGGTCATGTTGGTGTCATCAGTGACTTTCTTCAGCCCAGCAATGTCTGCCTCCACAGACTGGCGGATGGCCATCTCATTGTCAAACCTGTCGGTGTGCACAGACACAAACTCTATTACAGACACAAGTGCCTATTCACATCTTATCTTATGGTATAAAGGCTCAAAATGGCAGTACTGTCCAGTCCAATGGTAATTAAAAGAATTGCTCTATTGTCTTTTTGATTTTCCTGACACATGGTTCAGTTACGGAGTGTAAAGGGAGATCACAGCGCTTTGCCAAAAGGCATTTTTTGGGGAATTTTGGGGGCTGTGCACAACTGAGATTGCACTGAAGTGTTGCAAACACAGCAGATACTTACATACCTGCTACTGACAGATTTACTATCTCTTACTGATATAAGATCACATGCCCCACACCACCTCAATATTGATCAGATGGAGTCCTATCTCCCGGTGTGCAAAGTCTGAAAATCGTGATATCCAACCCTAATTCATTGAACCTCTTTTTTACAGTGTGGACACACTAAGAGTGACCTTTCTTTTTCAGCCTTGTTCATATGGGTTGAGGTTGAGGTATCTGAATAAATCTGTAATAAAAGCACACCTTTACTCTGAAATGAAAAATAAAGCAGCATACTTTACTCTGAAGTCATCGGCAGCCAAACGGGCATTATCAATCTGGAGCACAAGACGAGCATTATCCACTGTCTTATCGAAGATCTGGTGGAAAGATTATTAGAAGATTACTATGAGGATACCCAATATTTGTTAGTGGATGTAAAAACATAAAAGGTGTTCCTTTTTTTGTTGGTTACAGAGCAAGCTTAGAGCTAATTTTGAGGTTCATCTTTTTTATTCAAAACCTAAATTAGTGATCTGGTCCAATTAATATGTACGATGGGATTTGCAATTTTGAGCGATAAAACATGTGTTTTGAATTTCCATGTCTTTTTTATAACATAGAAATCCCAGATTCAGATTAGACAATGGGGCCACAACATGTCTGAATCCATGGACTCGTTCAGTAAAAAGAAAAACCCACAAACTGAAGAACAGGAAAATGGTTGCTCCCCGTGCCAAAACCGAATCTGCTTTGTTTTAGCATTGCTGGAAGAACGGTTTTCCTGTCCAATAAGTCATTTTTCTCTCTCTGTTTGACCCAACTTCTTTGTCTGTCTCTGCCGCTCTCTCTCTCGCTCTCTCCCCTCCTCCCTCTCTCTCCCCTCCCTCTCTATCTATGTATCTATCTATCTATCTATCTATCTATCTATCTATCTATCTATATTTCTCACTCTCACTCTATGTGTAAGTCTGTGCGTGTATATACTGTAAAACTGTTTGTGGGTGGGCTGGTGTATGTATTTGTGGTTACGAGTCAATATTTTTTAGTATGTATCCATGGTATCCTGCTTCAGAGGAAAGGGGAAATACTTGTCCCTTTATGTGATGAGAAAAGCAAAGCGCAGCAAAGCCACCATCAATGTGTCATTATCTGGCATTGAAGAACTAGTCTGGCAAAGAATGTGACATTTGAGTCTACTGACTAGAGCTGATTGTTATACAACCAGCACACACACACGCATATGTGCACGCGCACACAGATGCATACACACACATGCTGGCAGTATGGGATCCTTTGTGTGTGTCAGTACAACACATCTGGTTCACATTGGGCCCCCCCTACACCAGAGAATGCGTGTAGAATGACCATTCACAAGCAGAAGCATTTGGAAGTCTTATTGTTTGTTAAAAGTTGTGTGCCGGTTGTTTGGAGGCTTTTGAAACTGTTTTTCATGGGGATTTACTGCTTCCCTAGTTTTGGTGATTCATCAGAGGAAGTTCTGACCAGCTTGTGGCGTGAGAATGACTTTTATGGGGGGGAGGGTAAGAGGACAGCTACCACACCCTTCATTCTCTTGCTAGAAATTTGATAACCCACAAAATGCTGCCCATCCCATTGTAAGCATTATCAATCTTAATGTAAGCACTAGGCTCATGGAGAATCTGCCCTCGTTTTGGTAGAAAAACCAACTGAATACATCGATGCAACTGATTGTGTAATAGTTTGCCACAAGTACATTTGCAACATTGTCTGTAATGATGAGGTGCACGACATGCATTCATTGATTTTTATCAGAGGCTTTTGAAAAGAGGAACCTTTTATCTAAAGCATTCAAAGACTCAAATTCTTCACCTTTACCCCTTCAATATTTAGAGCTTCTCTCTTGTTTTCTTGTATCTCTATCAACATTCTCTGGAATTCCACCAATATCGCCTCTTTTAAACTTTAACACCTCCTACTTCTTGCACTCAGCTTCTTTGATCCACATGTCCACTTTAATTGTCCTCCCCTGCCCATCATTCATTCTTATGCTTACCTCGCTACGTAGATCATCTATGATGGGGGTGTACTTGCTGTAGTCTCTCATGTCAGGCCCCCCATGCTCCAGGGCCTCCCTGATCTTCATCTCCAGCTCCTTGTTGGCCTGTTCCAGGTTTCTCACTGTCTCCAGGTAGTTGGCCAGGCGGTCGTTCAGGTTCCGCATGGCCCCCTTCTCGTTTCCCACGAGCCCACCACTGAGTCCACCACTGGCTGCCATGGATGAAGCAGCACCCGCCATGCCACCACCCATACCTTTACCCATGCCACCACCCATACCTTTGCCCATACCACCACCCATTCCACTGCTCACCTTGAAGGCAGTTGAGGAGGAGATTGCGGGGGCACCAGAACGCAGGCTATAGTTGGTGGTAGAGATGCGGGTGCCATATCCACCAGCACCACCATAAATGCTGGAGGCACCGTAGGTAGGTGTGGAGCGGGTGTAGGAGAGTTGGGCAGAAGGTGTCTGCTGCACAGTGTTTCTTCTGTAGCTCATTTTGGAGAGATTTAAGCACGACAGAGTAGAGAGTGAAACTGAAAAATGGCGCCTGACTTCTGGCTGGCTTAGAAAGTGACGCTGGCAGAGGGAAGTGGGGAACTTATACTCCTCCTTAGTCTCTCTCTCTCTCTCAATCACAGCTGGTTTCTCAGACCCTGCCCACTTCAACATCCCCCCATTTTCCTTTCCTGTTCTCCTCCCTCTTCTCCAATTCTCATTCACCCACACATTCCTTCTTTTTTTTATCTACGGTTTGTATACTCTTCCAACTCCAAGCATATTTGCTTGTATAAACTAAAAGAACCATTTACATCTGATGAACCACAGCAACCATTTTACTTGACTGAGATTACAAATTACAGAAAGAAGCGTTTGCAACAAAAAAAGAAAGCAAGTAAGAAGTAATAAACATGTTGTACATGGGGACATTTATGCCTCAACAGAGAAAGAAGAAGCAGAAATGAAACACAAAGATGACTGGTAGAATATTCTAGGCAAAAGGAGTTTTTTGTAAGCATGCAACAAAATTCCTTTGGTTTGCCCATAAAAGGCGTAATGCCGTTCTAAATACGTGGTCTGCTAGGCCCCAAAATAAATAGATTACCTCCTAGCCTACCTCCATAGCTCGACTAAACTGGTTTACAAGAGAGATATAGCTGATCAAACATTGTACATACACTTCTGTTAAATGCAGTATTATTTGAAGATGACAATAGATCATTCATCAGAGTAACAGAATAAAATGATCTCTATAAACACTGACAACCATCAGCGTTTATCATTGTGATAAACACAATGAATATCACAATTAGATGTTTCATCGGAGTCAATCAAATTCTCAACACTGAAAACACGACTGCCACATTTAAAAGGCAACACCCAAGCTTCATCCAGACCCAAAAGGCCACACAAGAGGTGGGATGCATAAAGAACCGAGGTAAGCTGATACCACCATTTCAAAACCTAAAGCTGAGATTACAACTGAAAAGAAAGAATAGGTGTCCTCATTTATCCATGATACCACAGGCCATTACCTGCACAAATCAGTCTTGTTGATTTCAAATAATTATATTTGAAGCCTTATCTTTGGCACCCATGATTAGATTACCCCTAAAAGGTGTTTCGGTATCTCACTTTGAGAGGCATTGTTCTCTCATTGCCCTTACATAAACCCCATGAAAATATACAATATCAGAATTAATGTCCCTTTTACTCACCAAGAAAATTACATGAGCATTGAAATTGGTTAAGTTTTTGCTGGGTCAGAATAAAAAAATGACCCAGTGCTTACTAATGCATTGTACAAGGACACAACAAGGGAAGAGAAAAGGGCAAGACATTTATTTATTTACATTGAGTTATTGTGAAAAGACTTTTAGAAACCACATTATTTTCATGAAAACAAACTGTAGTATACAGTGTTCTCGCATGAAAGTGGAGAGGTTCATGTAGCTTTCAATTACAGGATCTTGAGGCTCAAGTTGTAGCCACAGTGGATTTTTAAACTGGGCCCCAGAGAACAGAATAACAAAGCCCACTGAACCACCCAGGGGAAACTGGCAAAGGCCCAAACACCCTCCTGAGCTCCATATAACCTGGCTCCTTTCTTTCCTGATTTTACCTCACCTTTATGGTTGATCAAATTTCAATGCTTTCTCACACGTCACACCACATCATCCCAGCTGCTCATTTTGTCTTTGTTGCTAAAAGTCCTTACTGTGAATTTATTTTACTAGTTTTCAAAGCAAAAAGAGCAAATGCAGAGCAGCAAAAGAAACACCAAGGAAATACTCACAAGCATCGTCTCTGATTAAGGCTCTTGCGAAAAAGATATAAAGAGGAACTTCTGAATTGAATCAGCGTGACTCATCCCTCATGACAGAGCCTCACTATCATATTTAGTTTAACCCTGCTGTATGTGCGTAAACAACATTTTGCTTCTAGGGGAGAGACAAGAAATTGACAGGCAAAGACAAAACTTTACACTGACTGATAACATTTGATAACATTTATCTCCTCTTTAGAACAGACTGTGGACTGGATTTCCTCGAGTTCATCTTCTAGCTGACAGCATGTTGGCAAATTCACTAGGATCTTTGCCTCATTTGCGGCAATCTGGATTTTAGTTGCCCACCTCTTCTTCAGATAAATCAGGACAAGAAAAAGAAGGGGAAAAGTGGAGAAGTTGGAGGCTGTGAGTCATAGCAATACACAGCAGGAATCTGGGCAACTACAATAGGAGCTTATGCGCTTCACAGATCCTGGACAACTGTCAGAAAATTAAAGCTCTCAGCCTGACGTTGCCTTGAATGAACTTGGACTTGTTTGTGCCCCTTTTTTTTTGCTTTCCATTCGGCCGGCTTGGGTGCAAATGAGTGCTCTCTCACACACGCTTATATAACAAGTCAGATATATGTGCGTAGTCATGCACACGGTTGCGTGTACAGTGACTGATGTAAGAGAAGGAATGCAGACATGCATGTGGGTGTCATGCATCTCACTCACTCACTCACTCACTCACTCACTCACTCACTCACTGACTCACTCACTCAGATCACAAGATACTGAAATGGTGAAAAAAGAGACAATTTGTTTATTCCTGAAGTACATCCCTACATCCCTCTATGTTCCAGTTTTATGGCCAGGGGGCAATGATGCTGCCATTGTCAAGGTGTAGGGGTCACACATGAGAGGTCACAGCAATACAGTCAGTGAAGTCAGGTCAGTGAAATGACATTTTCTCTATGGGATGTTATGTCCATCTATTGCACACAGACGTTCCACAGGAGGCCATAGAGTCACTTGACCTTACATTTCTCACTTGCCATTAAATTATTGGTGTGTGAGGTAAAGGAAGGACGGATGTTTTATAAAGTGATATGATGAAACACTTTTCGATACAAACAGACTGTCTTTCGAAATACTTCACATAAATAGATTTTTCCCTTTGCATTGGCAGGTTTTTTTGAATAGCACAGTTACAGGCATATCCATCAAAAGCTCTTTTGATACTTTTTACTTAAGATCTACTATTTAACAAACAAAGAATAAAAGCAAAACAAAATGTAACAACCAAATGTGTATCCAATGATAAAGAAAAACCCAATCTATAACATTTCCAACATCCCTTTGTATGGATCAAATTTCAGAAAGGACATTAGCCTATGGTCTTAGAGAACAGTGGTGATAGGGTCACATCATGCCACTCCTCCTGTGCAGTTGACTGGACTGAAAACATCCAGTTCCACACTCAAGCCACCAGGGAGCGTGAGTCTCAAAGCAAACAAGCCTATTGCAGCAAGGGAAGAGTGGGTGTGGCAGTGCACACACAGCTGCACAACCTCACCCACAACCCTGATCTGAGTACAAGTACCATGTTCCATGCCAGAATCACTGCCTTGGTGCGGATTTTATTTTCACTCCTTGTGAGGAGGCATCACGGGGCAACTATGCAACCTCACTGTATGTACATAGCAGCAAGCAATGGGTTTTAGAACTGATTTCACTGGTAACTTTTAAGGCTTGGGGAGAGCCTCCTGGCCACTCCAAAGTCTAGGCTATAGACCAAATCTGAAATCACTGCCATATTTTAAATCACCTCTAAAATACCTTGTTTATTTTCATTGCATTTCCCTGTTGCATCAGTTTTAGCCTTTATCGCATCATGTCTTTATTCAAGATTCTTTTTTCAAGATATTAATGGTAGTAGTGATATTGTCATCTGCTGCCATAGTCTTCAGTCCACCTTCAATTGCTTTTGATTGCTACACATTTGTGGATCTCATTCCATTCTCACTGAGCATCTGAGTCAAACTGTCAATCATTGTGAAATAGGTCTGTTTCTTGTCTTTGCTAATTATTGTCTTCCAATCTCTCCCTCTTGTCAGCCTTCTCTCCATCTCCCCTCTCTTGCTAGCATGTAAGTGTCTCTCTCAGCACATTCCAAACTTTATGTGTCATATAGCAGCTTCATACAAACCAAAACATCACTGGCCTCTTAAGAGGCTTCAGGTCAGGGGGGCAGCTTCTTAAATTAGCCTCTCACTTCTCTCATGCTTATGGAACAATGAATGATTATGCTATCTGGAAAAAAAGAAGAAAAGTAAAACCACCATGACTCACATTTCAGCCACCGGGGGGGCTAATCAAATACAGCTGTATTCATTTAATTGTTGCATTTGTCCAAGATGCTGTTTCAAACAATAAGCCATTGGTTGACTTGTACATATATGGTTGTCTTCAACCAAGCACAGCGATCCCAATGTGGAGAGAAAATGTCACTCATATTCTTAAGAGCCATGAAGAGATACTTTCACTTTCACACTTGTCCCTCTGCTTATTCACATTTAGTCTCCAACCCAACAAAATACTGTGGGATTGGGGGCTTCTGTTGGTAATAGGGTGTAGACTTTTTTCATTACTAAATAAAACCTGGCAAGCAGAAATAAATAAAGGTTTGGTAAAACTTTAGGTTGAGGGAACTATGAGTTTATCCTGGCATAAATTAGACACCAGTTGTCTAGTGCCTCAGAAAAGATAATGAGTCATGAAACTGGAGTGCAAGAAATGAATCATGTTTTCCACAGTTTGCAATTTTATAGTTGAGGTTTTTGTTGAACAAAAGCACAACAGTCATGAAATGATAAGCGTTTCCCAGCAGGAGTGCTTGAGCTGTATCATGTAACCATGACAATAGGCATAATCCACAAACACTAAAGTGGTCAAAAAGGTGTAAAGTGTCTAAATGTCTACTTGTGTAAATTCTATCTATCTATCTATCTATCTATCTATCTATCTATCTATCTATCTATCTATCTATCTATCTATCTATCCATCCATCCAGCCATCTATCAAATGTCTGTTTATATTATGTGCAGTTTCAATACGCAAAAGGTGGCAAGGACAGCTTTTTATGTCAGGGTGGGGAAAGCGTTTGAAGACTAAGGTGTGGTTGAGAATTCTCTCCAGAGGGAAAGAAAAAGACAAGCACTGTTTGCTCTTCACTTAGCTGATATGGGAGGAATGTTGATCAGTAGTCTAACTGATCAGTCTAATGTGACGCTTGATTTATCTGTTTACTGTGGTGCGTGCAAATTGCACTGTGCGGTAGTCCATTGATCAGAGTTGTTTATTGCAACATCCTGCATCTAGCACACCGTGCTATACTGCATCTAATAATTGTGACTTAAAGACTTGACAGTTCAACAGATTTTCATGGGACTGAAAATTTAATTTCTCTTTTTCCCTTTACTTGTGGTCAGGATTGTTTTGCTGTGACGATTCATTGCAACATACCTGCTTAAATGAGTAACAGAAGAACTTATAAAGATAGTGGAACGTATTAAGTTGGGTTCTTCCACAATTATGAGACATACAGTCACTGCCAACAAAGACATAAAACACATCGCACCCCGCAACCATAATTTACGTTGCAATATATTAGGTCTATGAGAACTGCTGTAAAGCAAAAGAGGTCATAAAAATGATCTGCTTCTTCATTATACCCAAGGTTTGACTTTATATTCTGGTACTGTATGGGTGTGTGTGTGTGTGTGTGTGTGTGTGTGTGTGTGTGTGTGTGTGTGTGTACATGCGTGCGTGCGTGTGAAATTAAAAAAAAAAAAAAAACGTACTGAGAATTCAGCAAGATGTGGATAAAGTGTTAAATGCAATATTACAATTTAATGAATACAAAATAGGCAACTAGGGAATATTATTTGTCACTATGGTAGAAAGAAAACACAGCCTAATGAATTGGGTTCTGCAATCCCAATTCCAAAACCTTGTGGAGGTAGACAATGCAACTACAGTTTCCACTGCAGTTTTATAGAAACTGGCAAACTGACTATTATGTAAGATTTGTGCTCCTTCCAACACTCTGTGTGCTGTAAATGTGTAACATGATGCTTTTTTCTTCCCTAAGATTCCTCCATCTCTCTCCCGCTCTTGCTCCCCCCCTCATCCTTCACACCCCTGCTGAGGGCACTAGCCAATCACACCTCACTGGGGTCCCTCCCCTGCTCAGATAAATAGCGCCAAGAACCAAGGAGGGTCTGATCTGCCTGACTCTCTCAGCAGTCTCTCAGCCTCCACACACCACCTCAGTGCTACAGAATCCCTTTGTGACCATGTCTCTTAGAGCCGTGAAGACCACCACCTACTCCACTGTGTCATCCTCTTCTGGCATGGGCCCAACCCAGGGCTTCAGCAGCCGCTCTTTCTCCGGGTATGGTGGCCATGGTGTGGGTGGTGCCAGGCAGAGCTACGCTGTCCGCAGCTCCTATGGGGGTGTGGGCAGCAGTGGCGCTGGCATAGGTGTTGGGGGGTTCAAGGTGGTCGGTGGGTACGTCGCTGGGGGGTCTGGCCAAAGAGGGGGTGCAGTAGAGTTTGGCTACATGGGCATAGGCGGTGGTATGGGTGTGGGGGGTGGCATGGCCAATGGAGTGGCGGCCCCCATCACTGCAGTGACAGTGAACAAGAGCCTGTTGGCCCCCCTGAACCTGGAGATTGACCCCAACATCCAGGCAGTCCGCACACAGGAGAAGGAGCAGATCAAGACTCTGAACAACCGCTTCGCCTCCTTCATCGACAAGGTCAGTGATGATAACATCAGATAAGATTACTTAAGCGGAAGTAACCGTAATACAAGCCAAATAGCCCTGAGGAGATAGAGGTCTGATTATAGAGGCCATCATTGGGACATTTCTTGTACAATGCATATGAAAGATCTTTGCAGAGGATATTGGCTGTTCTGAGTAATGGCTTAGCTAGCTCATATCTGTTCTCAGTACCAGGTGGGATCATAGCACTCAGATGAGTGGATCAACCTGGATACTGACTACATACAGGGCAATGGTGCAGAGCTGAATATTTTTGCTTAAGGGGATGCATCACCATGAAAGCAATATCCTGCAATAAGATATTTAGTGGTTATGAAGGTAGAATGCCAGGTGTCTTCTTTCATTCTTGCTAAAGCTTAAAGCTTTGCTAGATAATAGTGTTTTTCAAGTTCAATACCCCCTCTGAAAATCCAGAGCCTATCTCTCCCTGAGCACTTAGAGAAAGGGAGTGGCAGAAGTAAAGGTTTGCATGACGCAAGGCACGCTTGTTAAACAGAGTAGATCATATTCAGTATAGTTATAAATATCTATAAAACGATTAACACACCAATCTGAACATTAGCTCTATAATGGCCTATGATGCCATTTTCCTGTCTGGCTTCTGAGGGCTAGTCAATAGTATAAATCACTGTGTTATGCATCCATTATCAAACAGAGAGGACAGCTGAAATGTAAGAAACAGCTATCTGATCAGTCAACAGAATGAAGCATGCACAGGTTATTACCTCCTATTGATTAAATTCTTTAGTTATCTTTCACTGCATCACCTTAATGGCGTCTTGTTTGCAGAGGTACCTCTGGGATAATGTGGGGAACAGGTTAAACCGGTAAATCAATCAAGCTAATTGTTAAGATCATAAAATGAAACAATAAGCCCTTCCTCTACACACTATTGTCATATGGCACACACACACACACACACACACACACACAGCAGTGTCTTTCTCGTCATGTTTGCCATGTGAAAGCAGGACCCCACCCAGGGTCAGGGGACTGAATAGAAAAGTTGTGTAGGAAAGGTTTGTGGCAGGATTGCGAAACAGTGCCACTCTGTGTTGAAACACAGCAATTATGGATTGGAACTGAGCGAGGAGTAATTGATGTGACATTTGGAGGGAGTTGGAGGTGGAAGAACGTCAATCTCTCATTTGTCTTTCAGTTGATCTTCATGTGTTTCTTTGTCCATGTACAAACACAGTGACTCTATTCACATGAAGTTATCCACACCCACCTGCTAGACATTCTGAACTCTGTGAACTCTGTCCACGCCACATGCATCTATCTGACTGCACCCCCTCCAAACTATGCACTTATGTATTTTTTACCAAGAGGAAATGAGGAACCGGTTATTTTTGCAATATCATCTATGTATCCTTTGATTCATTAGTGTCCTGCCTGGTCACATCCATCCATCCATTCTGAAACTCAACCATCGCTATCGATCCACTCACAGCCATTCATTTATGCACCAAGGTACGCAATTATAAAGTATGTTTTACTTATTCTGACCCACAATTCATTTACTTTGTGTCTTTCTGCAGGTACGCTTCCTGGAGCAGCAGAACAAGATGCTGGAGACCAAATGGAACCTCCTGCAGGACCAGACCACCACGCGCTCCAACATCGACGCCATGTTTGAAGCCTACATTGCCAATCTCCGTAAGCAGCTAGACAACATGGGTCACGAAAAGGTCAGACTGGAGTCAGACCTGCATCACATGAAGGGCCTGGTTGAGGACTTCAAAGTGAAGTGAGTGGGGTTAAAGTTATGTTAAAATAGGTTTTTGTCAATACTGTCAATAATATGTTTTTATTTTTATTCAACTGCTGTATTGACAAAGATTGAGATATTGTTTTTCTTAATGTTTTCATCTTCAAATCCTCTATTTCCCAGGTATGAAGATGAGATCAACAAGCGCAATGAGTGTGAGAACAACTTTGTCCTCATAAAGAAGGTCTGTTCAATTTACCAACAAATTCATGATCTTAAAACTATATTCAATTTACAAATTCCAGTCCACACAATGGCCAATAAGACCTTAAGGACAAGGCTATATGCAATAATGAATATTGTCATTGCTGTGTTTTGCCATGCAGGACTCAGATGCAGCCTACATGATAAAAATGGAACTGGAAGCCAAACTGGATGGCCTTTCTGATGAGATTGAGTTCCTCAGGCAGATCTATGATGCGGTCAAGAACCTTATAAATCATCCCATTTCATTTTTAAATTGTAGATAAAGTGACAAATGTACCTTATCCAAGAGCGAAGGGTCGCAGTTATTTGTTTGCACGTCCATTTCTCATTTGCTCATGATCCTCTGGTATCTTGTGCAGGAAATTCGAGAGCTGCAGGGCCAGATCAAGGACACATCTGTCGTGGTGGAGATGGACAACAGCCGTAACCTTGACATGAACGCCATCGTCGCTGAAGTACGCGCCCAGTACGAAGACGTCGCCAACCGCAGCAGAGCCGAGGCTGAGGCATGGTACCAGACTAAGGTCAGACCACTCTTCCCAGTGTTTGAAACTAAAGCCTGCAACCAAAGTATACTGTTGTTTATAGGGTCATTCCCCTACAGCTCAGTAGTTCCCTGGTTTACTGTTATCATACATTTTAAACAGGAAAACATGAACGAGTCCAGACATACAAGACCACCAAAACATACCAACATCACCATGCTGTGTTTTGATGATGTCAGCATGAGTTTTCTCTGTCTGTAACAGTATGAGGAGATACAGCAGTCAGCAGGTAAACATGGGGATGACCTGAAGGCGTCCAAGGCTGAGATCACAGACATGAACCGCAGAATAATGAGACTCCAGTCCGAGATTGACATCATTAAGTCACAGGTGAGGAACCATCTTGGAATATTTGGTGTCTCCTACTGGTGATGCTCTTGTCCACTGAGCTACAAAGCCTGAGTTAGAATTAGTCCAGAGTTGTTGAGTATTTTTAACAAGTTTTAACCGGCTTTTGTTTTTCACAATGATTTGACCTTCACCTAAATTTTCCTAATTTTAACTTTATTGCTGTATGTTGGTGAACAACACAACATGCAGCAAAAAATTGTCCTCTAGACTCAAGTACAGAGTCAAAGTTACCCAAGTTTACCCAAGTAAACATGGTTTAATGAATTTTTGCACTACACGTCACTCTGCTCTTTCTTCTCCACTCTTAGAGAAACAACTTGGAAGCTCAGATCGCTGAGGCCGAAGAGCGTGGTGAACTGGCCGTGAAGGACGCCAAGCTCCGCATCAAGGACCTGGAGGCTGCTCTACAGAGAGCCAAGCAGGACATGACCCTGCAAGTCCGCCAGTACCAGGAACTGATGAATGTGAAGCTGGCACTGGACATTGAGATAGCCACCTACAGGAAGCTGCTAGAGGGAGAGGAGAGCAGGTAAGATGTTAGAAGTGGATGTGCACTAGCCTATGGTCATAATGAGAAACATTTCTTGTTTTTAGCGAAAACATGTCATGCATTTTATATCATTTTGCTTGTTGCTTCTCTCTCCCCGTCTCTCTTTACAGGTTGGCAACTGGAATCAAGACCAGTGTGTCCAAACAGACTTGTAAGTTCATGTTCTGCCTCTTGTAACCGTTTTAACCATATTTTTCCTTATAACTGTATTAATCCTATAATACATTTTAGAAAGATAGTATCCAAATGACACAGCATATTTGTATACAAGTCCCAATAGGAACATTATAGTGGCACAACAGGAGCTAATAAAGTACAGTAGGGTCACTAGAAAATCACGACTGATACAGGCACACTTTAAGTTCCTAGGGATATCAGAGTGATTTTTCTGAAGGGAATAGTTTTGTGTTTCCAGTGCTTGTTTCTGGTTATGAAGCATATTCAGACCAATACAGTACATATAACTCATATCATATTTGAATAAAGTGTTTTTTTTCCCACACGTCAACTTGTAGCAGTGAACTACAACGCCTACGGCCTGGAGAGTGCCCGCACCCCTTTCTACGTCAGCTCCTCTTTCGGCGGGGTCAAGGCTGGTAGCGTTTCTCACAGCAGCCATGAGGGGGCGCCGAAGAGCGGCGTGGCCAGCAGCACCACGGTCACCAAGACTGAGACTGTGGTCGTCAGAGCCGTGGAGAAGGAGGATCAGCAGGATGCAACTGAGGAGACAGCCGATGCTGGTGAGGAGCAGCAGAAGGAGCAGGGGCAGGAGCAAGTGGAGGCACAAGCCGTGGCCGAAGAGTGAAGTTAGCTTCCCGCTTCACTGATAATCGATTGATGGTTTTTGGTTTTCTGATCAAGGAGGAACTAGGAGGTTAAGAAAAAGTACAACTGAACCACACTTTGCTTACTATTGATTTGATTTGGGTTAATGATACCATTTGTGCCTTCACCATGGAATCCTACAGTTTTAGTAAACACTTCCTTTTCTCTCAGCAGTGTTACCTCCGAAAAATTGCCTGGATTAAAAGGAGAGGTGCTCCTGGGAAAACTTTCATTGAGGTTTCTGAAAACCAGTGTAGGTTAAAAAGTTATTCACTGTCAAATGTAGTCTGAGTCACTGCCAATAGGTCGCACTTATCACTGCACCACAACTACACCTGTTTAGCCAGCAGGCAGCACTGTGGTGTCTGTTTTCCTCTGCTGGGCCACTCTTGTCCTTTGGCCAATGCAAAGCACTGCTGTAATACTGTCTATCTGCAGGTCAACTTCTTATTCTTAGTGCAATGGCATACTGCTGTCAAGGGAGGCTAATATGGGCGCAATGAAATCATCGCTAACCTACTTTACCAAAAGGTTGACAGTCAACTGTAAAAAAACAAATAGCTTCCCATGACTTCAACTGTGAAGCTGCTGTTGGCAACATCTTGTGTCCTATTTACTCAACAATAAATGTCCCAACAGTATTTTACATGATGTCTTCTTGTATTTTTATGAAAAATGTTTTTTGTCAATTGCACTTCACTGAAAATCTTACATATCTGTTGAGCACATAACTACTTTCACACCTTACCTCTGGAAGCAAAATTACTAGAAACTTTGAAATGAATAAAACACCTCTGTGCAATCAACCTGAGGAGATGTGCAAGTAATTACACTCTAGTCTGTTTACTCTGGAAGTGTCAGACACCATCAGTGGCAAACGATAGAATAGGTGTGGCATATGCAGAAAGGGAAGCATAAACCATAAATTTCCACAAGATCTCTCTCATGAGTGCACACACCCACAAAACTATGTCGACAAAACTATGGCTCCTGGCATGTTACGTGCGCTGACATTTTCAGGTTTCAAGGGTTGGTCATTGAATTGAAAAAGTGATGTCCCTCAGATCACACAATGGTCTGTGACTAGGCTTACATGCAGTGCAGGGTAATTTCATTACATTACATTACAGTCATTTAGCAGATGCTTTTATCCAAAGCAACTTACAATAAGTGCAATAAGTGCAATTGTGAAGTTTAACACATTGGTACTTGCAGCCTAGCAAGGAAGACCTCATTCATTGCTAAGTTTAGAGCAGGGACATGCAACCATGGGCCACGGAGGGTCGAGAGTCTGCACGTGGTTGCCCACCCCTGGTTCATCCAGTTGCATTCCCTTCAAAGCTCAAGCTTTATGACTAATTGGTTAGTAAAGCCCACAACCTCGTTCAATAAAAGATCATAGTCAAGATAGCCTTCCACGAAACCCACATCAAATTCTTCAAGGGTAATGTTGTCTCATAGATTGATGTGCATTGTTGTGTAATGTACAGTGCTGTGAAAAAGTATTTGCCCCCTTTTGGATTTTCGCCATTTTTGAATACTTTTACACTAAATTTGGACAAATCCTTTTGTGGGTTCAAGTCATATTTAGTCTGAGTCTGATAGAAGAAAATGACACCTAAGTTTGTTGCTTCTTTCATTTGTGTGATGTTCAAAGTAATCAAAACTCAATCTTCTCTTGTGAAAAAGTTTTTGCCCCAATTAACCCAATTAAAGGCACAATTCAGTCAATTGGACACAATTGGACACAGGCTTTACTACAGGACTACAGGAAGCACAGGGGCAATGGGTGTTGGAAAACTTTGTTCACTAAATAAATTAAAAATATATTTAAAAAATGTTTGTGTTGTTCACTCAGGTTCATTTTATCTATTATTAGATTTTGTTTGAATATCTGAAAACATTCAGTGTCAAAAATATGCAATAATAGAGGAAATCAGGAAGGTACGTTGGTGTCATCAAATGTAGGAGACCACCTAATGTCTTTAGATAGAACAATAGCTAACCTGAAATGATTGCTGTAGCTGCAAGCTCCACCTCTATACTTCCATCATGTCATTTTTCAGATATGCAAGTACATAGGTATGGGGTGAAGCTAGTGACAAGAGTAAATCAAAAAATGAAAGATACTTTTCTGCCTTGCTGTGATTGATTGATGAGAACCCCATATCCTCTCTCGTTCTCCACCTTAATGTTGACATGGGGATAATAACATGTCATATATTCAGTAGTTTCAACTCTAACTTTATGTTATGTTATGCATAGAATATGACTCTGCAGACTAAAGTATGTTCAAAAAGAAAATCCAATTGCCTGCAGGCCAATGTTGTCACGCTGTGTAAAAAGAAGAAATACCTGCGTAGCCCTTAGATTACCTAAGGCTATAGTTAACAGGACATTTCCACACGTTTTCAAACATTTTCACTATGCGGCACAAAAACATTTGATTAAAATAGTTTACAATTGTTTCAGAAACATTCATTTGACCAAACGTTTTCCACTATTCACCCCACTGAAATCAAACAAAGACATTTTTGTCTCAATAGGAGACTTGAAAATGAAGGTTGGCATGCTTTGCAACTGGTTTCTAAGGGGTTAAATTACTCAGTTGTGTACAATGACAGTGATTGAGTGATGAAGTGTGATGAAGATCAAGAGTGACATCTATTCTCAAGTGGAGCTTAAGTAGATTAATTCACTAATACTTAATTAAAGAAACAGCTCTATTAGACTAGGATAGTCTTGTAAAGTGTCAGATTTAATAGCTTTGAATCACTCTCACATCACACTCCCAGCAATAAAAGCCATTACCAAGTCAATTTGTCTCATCCTGGATCTGTCCATACAGGCTTCAACATAAATTATGGCAAGATTGACAAGTGTTTTTTTTACAACACTACAGACTGCATTTTTTTTTCTCTCAAAGCTTGAGTAACAAGTTTGAATTCCTCTGGTTTGGGACCACTGACTGATGGAGGAACAAAATCAATCGAAACAAAAGATCCTGGATGGCAAGTTTAGGTGTGTCACATTCCTTGTGTGGAAAACAAAACAGTGTGCAGCAACAGCTATTGTTTTCTCATCAAATCAAAATCTTCTTAAAATGGTCAGGTTGTATGGCAATTGTATTTTTGCATTTTTGGTTAACATGTTTGGTTAACATGTTTTGGTAAACATGGCCTGTCAAAGCTGCCAGCTGGCTTAGAGATGCTATCTTCTGTCATTCTCTCTTGATACTAATTGACAGGTAGTTCAGTGACTGCCTTAAAAGCTGGACTGGACCAGCCTGTAAGGTGGACCACTTCAGTTCCTGCAAAGTCTATCTCAGCTATGATCTGACTGCACCAAACTGCTCCACTCCAAGGGTGGTGTCTGGTTGCATTGTGCACATAGCTCTAACTGTCTACTTAAAGTCCTGCATACTTACACAATAGTTTCACCTTTTGCAGGATACATCAGTTTCCGGTTGAGTTGGTCAGCTAACTAGCTAGCGGCCTAGCGGTTAGAGAGACCGACCCGTGACCAGAGGGTCACTGGTTCGATCCCTGTGAGCTGGTGATCTGAAAATGACTGGTGTCACGGCTACGGTGCCCACCAACACTGAAGTGCCCTTGAGCAAGGCACTTAACCCCAAACCGCTCCAGGCGCACTGTTCATTGGCTGATGCCTGCACTCTGACCTCTGACCTGAAAAATGCATGTGTGTGGTGTAATAAGTTGTGTGTGTATATATCTAGTCAGGGGTATGCAAAAAAAGCATTTCACTGCATGTATGTGTATGTGACAAATAAAGTTCCTTTCCTTTCCTGATAATAGCACAGTGGCTAGGTTACATGACCATGTTGTCCTGTTAGCTAATTACACAAAAAAAGCTTTAGTTAGTGAGATAATTCCTCACCCATTTCCATGCTATCACTTTGTATTTTGTTACATGAACTATGAACTGCTTTGTTGTATTGCTGTTTTAAACCAGAATTTATGTATGTAGTATGATGTCTGTCTATCCTCCCCCACACATACATTATTCTTGCTTGTAAAGAATGCAAGGGTGTGTCCCTAACAAAATGCCTCTCGTCCTGCACATGCTTTAGGCTGCAATAAGCCAGGTCAGCCAGGTCTCATGTCAGAGTTAAGATTGCTGATTTGAGCATGACTTTCCCTGTTCAGAGTAATCCTCGTGCATAACCTAAGAGTGGATATAATGTGTACAAAAAGGCTATAAGGAAGTTTTTCTCCAGTATCTTGTGATGTATCAAAAGATAAATCCAATTTCAATCATTAAAAAAGGTATGGATGTCATAGATATTTCAATTTGTTTTTTTTTATATTCCATGAAATTATTATACACTCAAAGGAAAACGCCACAGAACAAAGACTGCTGTTTATCCCTTTGAATCGTAAAAGCCAATGCACTCTGTTCAACTAGGTTTTGGAAATATCTAAATTAAGGCTATGAGTCTAGTGTTATTGTGACCTGAGTACTGATAGATTTGCCGATGGCACAGTTCCGACATTCTGTGGTCAGAATGTAGCTCTGCACACCCAAGTTAATAATTTACTATCCCTACCAATCAAAGTTTTTGTGGTCATCCGGTAAAAAGGGCGGTGACTTTTATGGTGCATGCTCATTCACACTCACTTTTCTTTCACTTGTTCAAACATGCAAGTATGCACATAGCAGTCTCTCATACCCCTCCCAACAATTCTAGTTTGTTAGACATCTGCAACTGTCTGCCATTCGCTGTTATTTCTTTTACATTTCTACTATGTTTAAACCATGTTCAATGTAAAATCTTTAATGGGGCCATTCTCTCAGATAGTGAGGTGCATGAATGAAAATGAGGTTGTAACTGTTGTAATATGCAAGCCATAATTTCACACACATACACACACACACGCACACACAAAGTCCATGATTATGTAATGACAAGACAGTGGTTGCTAGGCACTGCTGCAACAATAACATGAGGCTAGACATTAATCATAATGAATTGTGGGAAGTGAAAGATAACGCTTCAGAAAACAGGAAACAAAGACTCGTCAGTCTTTTCCTGGATATGTGGTTCCTGAGAAAATTCTTTAACACTTGTGTCATACCAGGGTCGACGATTATTATATGACAATGATTAAAAAGTATTAAAAATACATGTCATTGTGATTCTGTCATGATCCTCCACAAGTCATCAGGTCTATCTATAATCCTCCAAAACCTTTTCACCTAGTTGCAACACCAAACAGGTTTCAAATCCCATAGGGGCCTTTAACTTGAGTGCATTGTTGGAGTTGTTTGAGCATAGCCATTAATCAGCTGCACCTTAAATTTAAACCATTTGGCGGTGGACAGGGGTCAGCATGGGCAACGCAGCCCCATACACAGCAAGCTGAGATGCACTGTGTGTTCTGACACCTTTCTATCATAGCCAGCATTAACTTTTTCAGCAATTTGTGCTACAGTAGCTCTTCTGTGGGATCGGACCAGACGGGCTAGCCTTCGCTCCCCATGTGCATCAGTGAGCCTTGGGCGCCCATGACCCTGTCGCCGGTTCACCGGTTGTACTTCCTTGGACCACTTTTGGTAGGTACTAACCACTGCATACCGGGAACACCCCACAAGACCTGCTGTTTTGGAGATGTTCTGACCCAGTCGTCTAGCCATCACAAGTTGGCCCTTGTCAAAGTCGCTCAGATCCTTATGCTTGCCCATTTTTCCTGCTTCCAACACATCAACTTCAAGAACTGACTGTTCACTTGCTTCCCAATATATCCCACCCCTTGACAGGTGCCATTGTAACGAGATAATCAATGTTATTCACTTCACCTGTCAGTGGATTTAATGTTGTGGCTGATCGGTGTAGGTCTGTGCATGCATATAGTAGATTCTTGAGAACTGGCAGTAAATTCTGCAGATTTCTATTGAAATGGGTGATGCATATGTAGGCTCAGATATGACTTCTGAGATAATGTGTAGTGAGTCAGTGTGAGGCCTGTGATAGCACTAAACGTCTGAGTGATTGAGGGGTGGTGTCCCAGGAATGTGTTCACCATAGGGCGAAGTCGACAGACGTGCTTCAACAAGTTATCTGCAGCTTATAGTAGCTGTCCGGCACTACAGATCATGCACTGTCCAATGTGAGGAATAGGATATTTAATACTGCAGTGAGAAAATATATATAGAAAACGTACATCTCAAGTTCAAGTTCAAGAGTTTTATTGGCCATTTGCAACAAGTAGAAGTACAAGCACATTGGAACTCTTACTCCTGATCATTCCGCCAGCACTCACTATGAAAATAGAAATAACAGTAAAAAAAAAGGAGATATGAAGAATATAAACAGAATATGTGCATAATGTCAAGTCCAGTGTTTAAAGTGATAACAATGCTACAGGAAAGTACCAGCAGTACTTTAGTAAAGTGACTATGCTGTAGATGGTCCCAGGGACTCCCAGAGTCTCTATGTTAAGTCCAAGAATAGATGGCAAAGAAAATGAGTGAGAATAATACATTTATAAAAAGAACAAAACGTTGAAATGGGACTGCCAGTTTCACTCCAAAGCTTGACTGGCAAGCAAATTTGCTTGTTTTTTGAATAGAAAGAAAATTGGTTTGCTAGCATTGTTTAGCTCTGGATGTGCCCCCAAAAAGACACTGGAATTGACTGTGATTTTTTAAACTGTAGTCTGCCGATCAGAAGGATCTGTACATACATATATGAAATCACGCAAAAACAGGTGTTAAAAGCTTTTAAATGTCCAGTCATACAAACACACTGTTGATCCAGTTGCTAGGTTTGTATTTGTCTAGACAACTCACACAATCTCCCCTGTCTCACTGAGAGTGAGTCATTCAAATGGACCACAAGACCGAGGTTTATACCAGTGTTCCCATGCCTGATTTCTTCCCACAAGTATGGTGAGGAATTGCATGTGCTATCAGCAAGGTGTTAAAGTCCAAAATGTACAGTTTCTATCGGCAAAGAATGTGGATTTCTTGCATGCCAACATACTGTTGACATCTTCCTAAAATGAAAAAATGTGGCCAACTAGGCAGAGCAATGTAGTTTGTTAACAAGAGAGCATTTTTACACTTTTATTTATCTTTTGCATTTTGAGATGCTCATTGTTGCGCTAACAATCCTTTTACTCTACACATTCATTGTATGTAAACACATTCTATTAACTGTGCCATTAGAAGATGTTTTAATAGTCAACTTGCCACCACTGTGCTGTGTTAGGGTGTGTACATTTGCAGGTGGTGAAAGCCTGACTCCGATCCAACAACACTCCCACGTGAACACACCCACAAACCTATGAAGAGGCCAAAACAAGCACGAAAGGGTGTGTTTGTGTGTCAAAAGACTTCAAATTTTTTCTTTTGTGTTTCCATATTATTCTTCATATATGAATGGTTTGATTATACCCATTCAGATCAACCGAATGTGGTTGATTACCTTCTGAGCTTTGTGAATGTTGCTGTGATGAAACTGCAGGCTGCACTGAGTGAAATTCAACCTTCAAAGCTTGAATTTTATTGAATCAGAGTAATACATTGGCACAAATTACTATGAAACATAATACCCAATGGGTAAAATAAAAGTCCTCTAGTCATTTGCCTTATTTATCTAACATTTTTAGACAAGGAATTTTGTGTTGTAGACCAACTTTTCAGACACTGCTTGCTGTTTGTTGTGCACACCATTTCCTTTGCCTTACAAAAGCATCACCACAAATTAATAATTATTTTACTTGAAAATAAATGAAACAAAACTAATAGTGCTAAGGTTTCCATTCTATTTAATACTAGTTAGAACAATACATGCTAGCTCTCATTTGTATGCAGACAACATCACACCAACCCCATTCAGGTTATATTTTATGGGTTATGTACCAGTATGTGCCAGATTTGTGAATGGAGAATGGAGTGACTGTCTCTCCAAATGAGAGAGAAAGGAATGCATGAGTGTAGCCTACAAAACATGTTTGATGGGTTGCAGGAGGACTGCAATGGCACACAGTCAGGTTGGCTTTCCATCCAACCAGGCTAATATTGAGGGATCCCTATTCTTGACATTGTGCATTGAGTGTTAGCAACATGCTACAACCCGCTGACTGCAGACAGGGTGTGTAAGCTGGTCAATGAGAACTCCTCCAATCAAGGGTGTAACCATGTAGTAAAAGGTGGGAGGGACAGAATTGGAGCTCAGAGGCTGGGGGCCCTCCCCCAGACAAATTTTGGCCGTTTAAAACTAATTTCCTGCATTTTCACACAACCTCACATGATGGGTAGGCCTACCTCTAGCAGAAATAATGACTACACATTCAGGTGTTGCATGTTGTCAGAGTTTTAATCAAAATGAATAAGTTGTTATGATTTGAATAAAGTAAGGTTTAAGACAATGAGCAGTATTGTCCTATCCTATTTGCTCTATTGAGACATTCTTTACCAAAACATTCAATTCATCCACACATGATTCACACAAGAAGGGTCCACAAATTCAAGTCTGCAAAAAGGCCCTAAGCTTCACATGCAATATCTCAGACACCATTGGCCCAATTCTGAGCCTTGGAGAAATGATGCATCTTTACACTGAGATCCAGCATTTACAAAATAAAACTGATCGGCCCAACATAGCGCCACCTACAGAGCAAAAAGCCCTTATGCTTCAAGTACGATATCTCAGACACCGCTGGCCCAATTGTGACAGAACTTGGAGGAATAATACATCATTACTCTGAGATCCCACAATTTGAAAATAAAACTTATAGACCCAACACAGCGCCACAACGTCATATGTGTTATCTCAGACACTATGGGCCTGATTTTGGCAAAAACTTGAGGCAATGATGCATCTTCACACTAAGATCAGACATTTCAACATAAAACTGATTGGCTCAACATAGTGGCACCAATAGGCCAAAAAGGTCCTTACAGTCAAATGTGATATTTCAAGACACCACTGGCTTGGGGGACTTACACATCTTTACACTACGATCTGACATTTACAAAACAAAGGTGATTGGCCCACATAGCAACAGGTCATGTCATGGTCACTGTTGACTGTAAAAATACAGAAATG
>OOFE01032640.1:0-16332 GCA_900323365.1 Monocentris japonica | reverse complement strand
TCCTCTAGCCACACACACTCTTTAAGAGTCTTCAACTTTCAGCTTGTTAAAGCAGAATCAACTACCAACTACAACCATGAGTACAAGAAAGTCACAATTCTCCAGCTACTCCAGCACTCAACGCAGCGGCAGGCCTGCATCTTACGGACATGGCATGGGTACTATTACATCTAGCAGAAGCTTCTCTCAGTCCAGTATGCCTGGTGGCTTCGTAAGTGGTGCAGGAAAAGTCTACGGAGGTGGCTTCGGAGGTAGCTTTGGAGGTGGCTTCGGAGGTAGCTTCGGAGGTGGCTTCGGAGGTGGCCATGGTGGTGCAGAAATGGCCTCTATCCCTATCACAGCTGTCACTGTCAACCAGAGCCTGTTGGCCCCCCTGAACCTGGAGATTGACCCCACCATCCAGGCAGTCCGCACCCAGGAGAAGGAGCAGATCAAGACCCTCAACAACCGCTTCGCCTCCTTCATCGACAAGGTTGGTTCCTGTTCCTGGGTCTTTCTTCCACATGTACAATTTAGGCGTCACCACCTGAGTACTGACAAATTACAGGCTCACTCTAGGCTACGTGCACATCTTACATCAGCTGTCATAAATGAATCCTCTCATTGATCATGCATCTATCTGTAATCTTACACTGGGAACCCCACCCTAAGTTTACCTATGGAAGTTACGGTCTTTGCCCACTATCTGTCTAAACATGGGTGTGGATTCCATTGCATGGACTCACCCATCTTTTACCTAGAAGGCCAGCAGGCAGAATAGGGATTTATCTGCACCATGCCCACAGAGTCCAAAGTCTGGTATCTGCATATTGCGTCTATCACCTAGTTGTTAAGGGCAACAGGAATGCAGAGCAGTAGCACAGAGCAGTAGAGAAAGTACAGAGCAGTAAAACAACTTTCACTTGTTTTTGACCTGGTGGAGTGTTACGGTATATGCCACAACTACACTCTGCACTTGCAAACCAACTGCATGTTGATTTCCTGTGCACTGTAGAGTCACAATCCATAAACATCAGAAATTGGCATTGAGTCAAACCTAACAAAACAAAGCACACATCTCTTGATACTGAGCTGCTTTGTCTTCTGTAGTTTATCTGCCACACCTAGTTTTTTGTAGCTGGAAAGACTGTGTGGCCTTCAGAGCTCAGCAGAGCATGTGGGATGAGTCATAGCAAAAAGGAGAGATAGGTGAAACATTTAAAGTCACATACACAATAGGCTGCTCCATGATGGAGAAATTCTGGATATATATATTCTTTTGTTTTGAGAAAGAAGAATTAGAGCGATGCATCTCATGGTTATTAAAGAGCTCAAATTTCTTCATACTTGTTAGGATTTCAACTACTTGGACAGGGCATATACTCACATTATCATATGCCTTCATCATGAGTTACGGTGGTTGTGGACAGGGCGTGGCAGTTTAGGCCCAACCCTGTGACAATAGAAGTCTATCTATTTAGCCATGCAGGTAAAGGCGTGGTATTTGCCTGGGATCCTGCTGCTTGGTTAAACTTGATATTGCAGCATACCACTGACACACCCTTAAAATATTTTAGCTCTCATCCTTCATTTTAAAAAACATAAGAATGTTTTAATCACTATGAGGTTCAAGGAAATTCAGGAGCAGCACTGAAGAGTCAATGCTATTTTTTGAATTTCCAAATCATGAATGGAGCACCATCCTATCCTCATTTATATATTGTCCAATATATAAAATCCAATGAAAAAATGAAACATGAAACATAAACTAACTATTTGAAATAGCCATCTGACAATTTTCCCTGGTTCTGTTCCTCTACAGGTACGCTTCCTGGAGCAGCAGAACAAGATGCTGGAGACCAAGTGGAGCTTCCTGCAGGACCAGACCACCACCCGCTCCAACATCGATGGCATGTTCGAGGCCTACATCAGCAACCTGCGTAGACAGCTTGATGGGCTCGGCAATGAGAAGGTCAAGCTGGAGGGAGAGCTGAAGAACATGCAGGGCCTGGTTGAGGACTTCAAGAGAAAGTGAGTGTCGGCATGACATGGCCAATATTGTTAAAATATACTGACATGACTAATACTGTCGCCAGATTTCCAGAGAGTATGTGTGCTAAAATTTTGCTTTGTGCTTCAATAGGTATGAAGATGAAATCAACAAACGTGCATCAGTGGAGAATGAGTTTGTGCTGCTGAAGAAGGTGCGGATGAAGCAAGACACTCCAATTTGTCATCCTGGTGTATGATACAGTGTGGTTGATTAAATGTCCCTTCTGTTAATATTTATTAATAATTCTTGTTCCAGGATGTTGATAGTGCCTACATGAACAAGGTGGAGTTGGAGGCCAAGGTTGACGCTCTTCAGGATGAGATCAACTTCCTCAGGGCCGTCTACGAGGCTGTATGTACTATCCACATTGTGTAACACAACCCAGTCACCTGTTACATACTACATCATACTATGCATCAATCACTTAATTGGAGTACGAGTTGATGGTCATCCAGTCATAGTACAAATCAATTAACAATAAGACAACAAGTCAACTGTGCTTTGCAATGTCCATTGGTTCTCTAGGAGCTGCGTGAGCTGCAGGCCCAGATCAAAGACACCTCTGTCATTGTGGAGATGGACAACAGCCGTAACCTTGACATGGATTCTATTGTGGCTGAAGTGCGTGCTCAGTATGAAGACATTGCCAACCGCAGCAAGGCTGAAGCAGAGACATGGTACAAACAGAAGGTGAGTAAACAGCAAAGCCAAGAGATATTTCATGAGCTTTTGATATAAATGTGTAGTGCTTCTCCAACTTTTTGGATCATATTCTTCATACACTATGATGCATTTTTTTCATAATAGTATGAGGAGATGCAGTCCTCTGCTGGTCAGTATGGTGATGACCTGCGCTCAACCAAGGCTGAGATTGCTGAGCTGAACCGCATGATTGCCCGTCTTCAGAATGAGATTGATGCTGTCAAGGGACAGGTATATTTCTAGAACCTTATTGACAACTTCTGCCTATGTGTTAGCAAATGATAACAGTGGCTAAGAAGTCGACTAATTTTTATGCCACTTATTTTCTACAGAGGGCTAGCCTTGAGGCTCAGATCACTGAGGCTGAAGATCGTGGTGAGCTGGCCGTGAGGGACGCCAAGCTCCGCATCAAGGACCTGGAGGATGCTCTTCAGAGAGCCAAGCAGGACATGGCCCGCCAGGTGCGCGAATATCAGGAGCTGATGAACGTCAAGCTGGCCCTGGACATTGAGATCGCCACCTATAGGAAGCTGCTGGAAGGAGAGGAGAGCAGGTGGGGTAAAATTAGATATTGAATGCTGTTTCATGGCTGCAGCATTTGACACTCCTCAACCTTGAATCAAGCACTATGCTAACCGTATTTCATTCCATCATTAGATTGTCCGCTGGTGGTGCCTCTGCGACCATCCACGTGCAGCAGACCTCTGCAGGTGGCGGTAGGTGTTATATTTTAATACCATTGTTCATCATCCTTAATAATCATCATGAGCAGTACCAAACTAACAAACAAAGAATAGATGGATGAAACCTTTTGCGTTTACTGATCCCACTTTCTCTGTGTTCACAGGATACTCCAGCAGTGGCTCCAGCAGCAGTGGATTTGGCTATGGTGGCGGCAGCTTGAGTGGAAATTATGGAATGGGCGGTGGTGCCACCATCACCAAGTCCTCGGTCTCATCCACCAGTTCATCAAGACGCATGTTTTAACAAGGAGAACAGATCATCTTTCCCTTCTGAAACCCTTAAATTTGGTCTAAATCTTTATCCTTTCATGGTGCTATCCAATACTGTTTAACATATCCAATAGCCAAGAGCATGTGTTACACTGCCAACAGTTTTGTTTCAAGGATCTACATTGTACTGTTCAATATCATTTAACAGGAGGATCTGAAGGTAAAGGTGGCCTTGAACACACAAGCATCAGATTAGTCATTGATGCCAAAATTGTCATCTCGTTGGGAAAAGGACTACAAAAAAATGTAAAACTAAGACAGTGAAAGCATTTGCGCATGCCAACTTACAGTTGGTATGTAACACACTGGGTAAATTGATCCAAAATCAGACTCATAGACCACATTGGGGTTTACTTTATGTAGCTCAGACTATGTGGTGAGGCGGCAGAATGTTAACAGTTGTCCCCAGTTGAAGAGGGGCAAGTGATTGACCAAATCCGATCACTGAAGAAATACCAAAAATCAGAAACAGCTTCTATGACGTAAGCTTCCTGGCTTTACTGTTTGAACTGATTGGTTGATGACTTGTTCCATCCAGTGTTCTGTCAAATGTTTTCCTGCTTAATTTTGCTTTTCCTTACCATCAAACTAAGACTATGTTGTAACCAGATTTATTTTGTAAAGGCTGTCTTAGCAACATGACTAATGAATGTTGCAGCAATTGATTCATCACAAATAAATCTGAGATCTGAAATTGTTTTCTCTCACTCTTATTACTGCTATGACAGTTCAAACAAACAAAAGTACCGAAGGGAGGCCATGGTCTGGGTATCTGAAGTTTGGAAGTAGTACCATTAACATGAGTAACGAGCTCAATTACCAATATGACTACTACTACTACTAATAATAGACTTTATATTGCCCTTTTCATGCACAGTGTGTATGCTAAAAATAGAAAACATTAAATGTGGAAAATGGGAGGATGGATAGTGAAGGATAGTGAATATTCCAGAGTGAGTTTTTTTGAATAGGCTTACCTGTATGCAATACTCCTTAAATAGCTCTGAAATAACATCGCTGAGTTAGGTTGATAGTGTTCAGGAAGCGCAAAAGAGAAAATGGAGGCTGTTGTATATTCCTCTTTTGAAAAGACCACAAAGGTAGCTACAACTGTCATACACAACTACTCTTGAGCTGGGGGAAGGGAAAGTCATTGGTCTTTGTTTTTAAAATACAGTATATCTTGTCACCAAATTCCAATGCACATTGAGCAGCAAAGCAAAGCAAAGCAAAGTAAATATTGGTATGAGTAATTTCTTTCTGTTTCAATGAAACCTGACAGTACAAAGTTTGTAAATATGGAGTTCAACTTTCTGAGCTAATTGACCTGCTTTTTGTGTATTACTTACAGTGCCCCGTTGTGGCCAAATTGTGCAGCACATACTACATGAGCTAAATTACTCATCCCATTATTGACTGCCATCAAATAGCAGTATGGCAATATGACCCAAGTAATTTGTTTAAATTGAATGTATTCATTGAAGGATATTCATATATTGTATGATTTGGAAAACCAGTCTAAATCTAACATGAACGTTTTGACCACATCCTTCTGCCTTTTTCTGCTTGAAGCCTTCTCACTTAGCTACGCTTATATAACTGATTCAGTCACTGAAAGAAACCTAACTCACAGTATGGAGTTTCATGGATACTAGGAGTGTAGGAAATCAACTTTGAATATTTCCACATTGATAGAATTTCACAGGAGGGCAGTGTTGTGCCATTTTTGAGTCACTTACTTGCCTCATACTTGGTGATGCAGTCCACTAGAGCTGCATCTATTTCTGCTTTCACATTGCCACCACTAGTTAACATCAAAATCAAGATCTGTTGCCACAAATCTTTGCTCTCATTAAAATGTTACCATTCAGTGAGAGCACAGGCAAACTGGACTTCATAGAAAACCCCTTGTCATTTCTGTAATTAATCCCATAAACAATAGCATTGGCTGAAATGTTTTGTACACAGCAGCACAAAGGCATGAGAAACATGTCAGGAATGAGGAACGGAGAAGAGAGTATTAGCCAGTGGTCACATGGCGGCTGGGCTTGATTTTTGCTGTTAGTACACTACTTTGTCAGAATGGGTGGTGGACGGTACAGTGTTTGTGCCTGTACGAGGGAACCTCTCAAGCAAAACAAAGCCCCAGCTGCTCTGTGCGCATTAATAGACTGCTCAAACCTCAACAGGCAGCTCTCCATCACCAGTCTCCCAGTAAAACCAAGTAGAGATTGAGCTGCCTGGTCTGGATTTGGCAATCAATACTGTGAAGGGGTATGGGGGATGAAATGCACTGCGGGGGGGAGACAGGGTAGTTTATCCCTTCTGCGTAGGTGGGTGTGGGTGTAGGTGTGTGTGTGTGTGTGTGTATGTACATCTCCATTTTACAGATCGAAAGAAAATATATAATCCAATGCGATATTTTTTTAAATGTAACTAAATAGTGAACAATACTATATCCCTTTTTACTGATGTTCCTTAAACCTGGATATTGTCTCTCACGTTTCTTTGAGAGACAATATCATCAATGCTTTCAGACAGTATTCACTTGGTTTGTTGTTCAGAAATCACTCATACTCTTTTACTCCTCAGAAATCACTTTTACTCTTAAAAAACAAACAACATGCATGTAAGCTGCATTAATTGCAAGAAGGCAAGGCTTGTTTTATGAACAGCTTACAGTGGTGGAAAATAAGTAGAGTAGAGTAATGAGTAGAGTTAAGTAGAGTACTATAACTTTAACCTGAATGATTCAGTGCTGTTTACTTTTACTCAGTAGATTTTTACACCAGTAATTTTACTTTGACTTAAGTAAAATTAAGCAATGTAACAGTACTTCTACATGTGTAGGACCATTTAGTATTCTTTCCATCCCTGCTCATGATTTAATTAGAGATACCATTGAGTGACTTTGCTCCTGTGCCATAAAGCGTGTGGCAAGGGCTGTAATCTCAGAATGATGATAAAAAAAGAGCGCAAGTGCCATCATTCATAGTGATGTACTCTCACTCTACAAATTACAGGCACTGTCATGGATGCCTTTAGCCTACCTTGTGCCCCCTTATCAAATGCAATTCAAACTCTTCCATTTATAGGCTCCAGTATAATTTTGCATTAAAATCCAAAGGCTTTCAAAGAGACTTCTAAGAGAGTCTACTTCAGGAACATGTTTAAAGGATTAAATGTTGTGAGTTAAAAGGAGGAAAGCACATTTTGAGGCATTGGATTATATACTTGTATTAGATAAAACTATATATGATGTTATATGATTGTGTTAGATAAAAACAAAATAAAGTGGTCAGTTTATGAATAACATTGCCCACGCCAATAGCTGGTACAATATGCTACACCACAATAACGAAATAATATTTTGTTTTAGTGCTTCCTACAAAACACAAATATATACCTTGTTCTTGAATTTCCTTTATGAATTCTTGCAGACCAGCTTGCTTCAGCGTCTATTAGTTGAAAGATTCCATTCATGCTATAGCTTTCAGTGGTTACTCTCAAATCCACAAGCGCTGTGCCTGCCACCATCACTCAATCTTGTAAGGTAAGCTTGACGTAAAGGACAGGTCAACTAGCAGACGAGTGTGTCAAAGAGAAGACATAAGTAGAGTCAACACAAATTATGAGCCTTTACTAGTAGTTATTGTAAATTTACTACATGCTGTATTCTTTAAAAGGCCTAGTGACTAACTGCGTCTTAGTAGGCCTAGTCACTTTTCTCTTTTGTTAGTAACAATTTAATAAATACGAGTACTTATTTTATAGTTTCTAGAAATTAATAAAATGTGTAGTTTTATTTAGTATAGTTTTAGGTTCTCGAGGGCAGAGATATGCTGCACATTCATTTTCTTCCCCAGTACTCGCATGGTTCATGTCTCTTCAAAATGGCATCCTCCATAGTGTTCAGTCTTCATCCTGGTTTTCACACAGCATTTTTTTTAAAAAATTAAACACGAAACAGAATTAAATGTCAGCAAAGAAATTATTTAACAACCTAATCTAAAGCTGTAACATATTTTTACTATATTGTATTTTGTATCAACATTGCTGTGAACTTTGCTGCATCTGCCTCAACATTCATAGTACAGCCATTTGGCCCAGCTTTGATGGATTTACATGAAATCTGGTACGCATGTTCAAGACTATCTGAAGAGTTCAACAAGCTTCATAATAACGGTTGAAGCCAGTTATAAGCCAATATGCCTTTAGCTTAGCTTGTCCCTAGAGCATATATTGTCCCTAGAGCGTGTACTAACCATTTATTGTTTCACATGTTGGGCACTGTGAAGCCTTTAGAGACTGTAACAGTGATTAAGGGCTATACCAAAAAAAAAGTGATATAGACCAATCCACCAATTCTGAGACATATTTCGTTGCCATTTCTGGCGCCCCCTATGGGTTTGATTTTGAAATACTGTAGCACAGATGCTTCATGCACTCTCCTCAACATTTGTACCAAGTTTTGTGATGATTGATTGGAACAATGGTCGATGAGTTGTGGCCGATCTTGTGTTAAGCCACACCTTTGTCAAGTTCACTGGCCAATGACAGCTATACTGTTTATCCAATGTATGGTGAGGAATGTTTAGATGCTGTTTTTGTGCCTAGGCCCCCTTTACATGCACACCAAGTTTGGTGTTGATTGGTCAAAAAGCAAAAAAAAACAAAAAAACATTATATGGGGGACTTTGATGATGACTTTTTTTAGACAGTAGAGGTTTCTTCCTGGCTTACCTTGCATGAAAGCCATTTCTATTTACTGTTCTTCTTATTGTTGACTGATGCTCAATGGCATCAGATGCAGCAATGGAGGCTTGTAAATCTCTGAATGTTATTCTTGGGTTGTCTTTTACTAGTTTTAATATTTTTCTTATGGCACTTGGTGATATTTTGGAAGGATGTCCACCTCTAGGCAGAGTTGCTGTCTTGTTAAATGCTTTCCATTTGTATAACATTTATAAATAATAATAATAATAATGTAAATCATAATATTTCAGTTAGGAAAAGGCTAAAACTCCCAAATAAAATAGATAAAGAATTTTTATTAACTGTTGATTTCATGCTGTTTTATGATTGTGTTTCTCATAATACCCTTCACCACACATCACACACCTGAACACAGTGTGTGTGACTTAGTGAGGTCCAGACATGACGCTGTCAGCTGCTGTAGAACAGTAGGGCAAACTAGGATAAACTAGACTCTTTAAAAAAGTGTAGCCACATTTTGATGTCTTCTTTCTAACATTTGCCATGCTCGCTATGCTGTTATGTGCTTTAGCAACAAGTAAGCTGCTGCTGTGCTGCAGAGAACTGAGATAAACACTCTGCTGTCTGAGCCTCACCACACTTAAGTCACTCACGCAGCAGGCCTGGGAGGAACGTAGAGCAAAGCAATTCAGTAGTGTATTAAAAATTGTGCATTTTGTTACATTTTAAAAGAGTGAAACATGTCGTCCCCCATGATACAGGCACCCCTTGGTCCAATCAGTAACAAAACACATCATCCAGTGGTACAGCATTTATTGCTTTTCAAAGTTTGAAATTTTGAACTTTAATTATAATGCCTCTATCAGATTAATCAGTGTAATGTTTTTAAATGCCATGCCAAAAAGAGAAAATTACATCCTTATATACTCTTCCGCTGTATATCATCAACCTACCTGCCTACTTGTACTTAAATTAGTTTCCCAGGATGCCTTTTGAAATGTCGGTGGAGAAATTGGTATCGCTTCCTCTTCTATGATGGATTTGTCTCTGTATGATTGTTGAAGAAGCCCTTGCTCTTTCTGAGGGAGTGACACACAAAACCTAACCATTGATGTTTTCAATCATTGAAAATTTTTCTTCTGTTAAACTCCATGTGCTAGCTGTGCTAGAAATATGTTTATCCGTTTGGCCAATTATCCAAGGGAATAAGAAAAAGACACCACCAAACAACAAAATGCACCCAGGAATGCAAGGTACACATAATACACATAACACATAATACAGTGTATATGTGTTTTATATATATGCTATAGCTGGATGTTTGTAGCAAGTTTCATGTCAATTGGACTCACGATGTAGGAAAGCCTAAAGCCTTTCAAAGTTTGAAACTGTGACCATTAATTATAGCATCCCCATCTGGACAATCGGTGTCATTTTTTAAACACCAGAACACAGTGCCGAAATGCATCATCCCTTCAAGTCAAAATTGGACCAGTGGTCCATGATCTGGCCAAGTTGCATTCATTACCTACTGAGACAGACCAATGGGTTTTAGTTGTCTAACAGCTCTGCCATTCTACAACAGACTAGCATTTAGGCCTACTAGAAATACCCTATACTCCATTTTATCTCTAGAAAACACAAAGATAATGTACAGCTGTTTATCTTAACAAAGGTGCAAACATTGACTAAAGCAGTGTTTTTTGATCTTTTGTGCTCACAGCCCCCAAAACACAAAAGAATGCAGACGAAGCGTCTAGCTCATTTGATTTTTTGGGATCAGTATGCTTCTTCAAGCAGAGAGGCTACTCGCTGCTTCAGGGTCAGAACGACTGCAGTCGATGACTGGTGACTTGACATTGAGTGGAGCACTGAGGCAACTTTGTGGGCCCCCTCTCCTGTCAGACTTTCCTAGAGGCTACGATTATTCAATATTTCTCAGAAGAAAATGACAAAAATCCTAAATCATACCATTTTCACATTTTTTCAAAGATAAACCCTACCTCACTGGGGACAGTGAAAAATAATGCTTGGAAAGTTTCATCATGTTCATCCAACTTACAAACCAGTTATAGCTTCCATTACTGCTCTTACTGTAGAGTGTCATTTCCCCTGCCAGAGCTCTCTGTAGCCACCCATTAAAGACACTGGGACTCAGAGGACTACCACTAGAAATGGGCTGTTTATTACACCCATACATCACACAAGATGATTTTGTGCACTGCATTCCTGAAATTGTGAAGTAAAGAACAGGAAATGATTGAAAGATGGGCATTGCAAAAAGCACTCCTGAAACTGAAACATAAGCACAGACTGTTTTTGTCTCAATAGAACACTCCACCACCATTTGTATGTGCAACACCATTACATATAACTGACAGTAATAAAAACACAACAGATATTATATTTATGTATTCATATTTAAAGTAAATTAAAGTTTAAGTAATTTATTGGTGACTGAAGAATTACAACATCGACAGGTCTCTAGCACAGCTTATGGTAGCCTGTAATGGACAGAAATGTAAAATGAACGTTTTCACAATAGAGCAAATAAGCTAGCTAATTAGAGTAGAGATCTAGTGAAGAGGTAATATATCACAATCCAAAATAACGCTGCTTTGTCATCTGCTGTTTTGGCTTGTTTTGTGACGCCAGTCACTCGCTTGTAGCACTGTCCTCGATCTTTGTAGTTGAAAATGTGAGCAGGTGGGTGTTTCGGAAACAGAGAACGGGCTGGAAAGAGAGTTTTAAAAGCCAGAAATCTCAGCACCTGTCGAAGTAATCATTAAGCCATTGATACTGATCAACAACCCTATCAAACCTCTGAGACTGGTGACATTTTTAAAGTTGCGTACCCATGACCCAACACTTTCTAAGAATTTGGCTCTTTAAGAGCTTTTCTCAAACAAAAATGCAGTATTGAGATCCCAATCACTCCACAGCAAAGTTCATTAGCAGGCTGCAAAATGACCAGTATTTTCTTTGCCCTTACTGTAGTGTGAAGAGCACAATAATGAGCTATTGATTGGAGGGGCTCTTCCACAGGACTGGGAGAAATCCTCAGGAGTGATTGAAAAGACTGACCTTACCCTTAACCCAAGCCCACCACTGCAATCAATAGACATTACACCTTCCACAAATCCTGACACCCCAATCGATAGTGGTGAATATCATCAGCCACGTTTGAGAACACTGACAAGCTTTGTAAGGTGTTAATGAGGTGACTGCAGTGTGTGTATGTGTGTGTACATGTGCACATGTGCAATACAGCACTGTATAGTTGCAATATTCAGTCTACTGTGAAAGTGTGCTGCATTCATGGGCATTTATAATGAATTTGCTAACTAATCAAAGTCATTCTCCATTCACTTCAGTTGATCAATTATTGTGCATTTGTTTGGCTTGTTATGATACTGTGTAATGCTTCCTGTATGAAGGTGAATATTTAGTGCCCCCAGCTTTCCAAAGAAAAAAATCTAAATCTGTGTGTCTGCAGGACCTGTCAAAAAATCTGCAGTTAGAACAACGTAAAAAGAAAAGTATCATGAAATACACACAGAAAAAAGAAAATCAAGTAAATGAAACAACTGCGTAACCATTACAAAGTGCATACAGGACACAGTCTCAAATAATAATTCTCTAACCAAACACATTTAGGCTGCTTTGACAAAAGTATCACAGTTGGCTGCATCTAAGGATCTTTGACCTCAGGTGTATAATTCCATAGTCTGTTGGTGTTGTAAAATAAGGCGTGTAATGTTACAGTATATTAACCTACATAGTCACCTGCAGCTGAATAATAGGCTGCCATGTGTTGCTCCTGCTCCATGCCCTCCAGCTGATATGTTGTAGCTCTTGTCCACTGTTCAGACACCGCACCCCTTAAATGGTCAGAGATTTATGGTGATGTCAGCCATGCTCTTGCAGCTTTAGCCTCTGTGAAAACATTTCTTTAAGGAATTCTTTGTTTACTGGATATGTTCAACATGAGATTTATGATCTTTCACAGGTGATTAAACCACCCAATTGTTAATTATAAGCTTTAAGGGTTTCCGAGTTCAGTGGGACAAAAACAAAAAAAGATGTAAAATGTGAATAAACAATACAGTGGTTTTGTTTTCTTCAGGTACAATTTGTTTTTTTTGTACCATGTCTTAATCAGTGACTACAAAGGCATTCTCCTCACCATTTCAATCCCATGTTTGTTGCATGCGGTGACAGTTCCTCTATGTTGTGTTTGTTGACGTTGCGCGCAGAGCATGCATGAATGTAACTCCCTGAGTGTTTGCTTGTATGTCCTACAGCAATATTTCTCTTTCCCGTGGGCGCTGCCTCTGTCCTCGGTGACAAGGCAGTGTGTTTGACTGATGGTGCATTGAGGCGGGACAGATGGATGTGAGGTGACAGATTGCCTGTGCCAGGGGCCCGACACCAACCTATTCAGCCAGTGGGAAATGATAGATGCCCAGGCTAATTTTAAACACTGTGAACTAAATTTCCAGAGGCAGCGCTGGGTAACTGGGGCACAGCTGGAGGGTTTAGATAAGACCTGCGCTCACCTGTATCTCCACACCTTCCTTGTCCTTTCAACCGCCACACACTGGAAAATGTTAAATAATGATGGGATATTAATGATTGATTGAACCGAGGGAAGAGGTGGACAGAGTTGTTAGTGGTAGGTGCTTGTGATGGGTCAATTTGGGTGGTGTTACAGATGTCACCAAAGTTGCTCCTATGTCACACAGCTTGGTAGAGTTTTTATTGTGAAGGAGCTGGATACAACTGGAGTACACTATCTTAAAGCTGCACTGGCAACTTTGCACATTGGCATAGAGAGGTAACTGTTTGAAAAACCTAAATACCCAAAAATCATGTAACATTATGTCACTCAACTGCACACGGCACACTCATGTTTACTAACCAGTCTGTGTTAATACCAAAACATACCAAGGATACTTTTTACATATAAATCATACCGGGTGCAGCTTTAAACTTAGTGGAACATGTGAGAGTAAATACTGACTGTTGTCTGGGTCCTGGTCTGGTATCTACCCCACTCACTGCACCACTTAGGCCAGACTAATATTATTAGCGGCAATACTTCAGCACACTGCACTGCAACAGACCTGCTCAAGGACCCTAGCACAAGACAAATTCTTCTCATTGGATCAGACACAAGCAGAGATCTGTGGGATGTAGGTATCAGTCCAATGTACAGTATTTATAGTGCTAAAATAGTACTTTGCTGTTGCTTGCACCTTTATCAGTAATGGTACTTCAGAATATCCAATAACCCGAGAACGGGCTGGTGTTTTTTCAGTTTTTTTATGGTGTAGGAGAATTTGCTTCATTTAAAAAATTAAGGTGTTTTTTTTTTTTTATCTACTATAATGTAATCTGATCTAATCCCTGTTGTGGATGTCTACACTATTCTCTGAACTACAAAAACCTGAAGCTAAAGGTAGAAGAGTATAAGGAAATTGTTTTGTCCACAGAATTTGTTCAAAACCCTCAGCTTGACACTATCAGCTGTTGGGAATAAAGGGAAGAAATTTGATTGAGGCATACAGCTGTGATTGTTTATTTAATCACAGCCAGTGTCATTATCTCACAGCATGCACCACTTCAAAGCAGCACCGGTCTTCATCATGCACTGTTATAGCCTACAAAGGGATTTTCTAAGTATTGCCTAGCATCTCAACAACTTCAGTGAAGCTTTCATTGAGGATGTAACAAATGGTTATTTGCAAGCATGCTTATTAGTTATAGGTAGACTCAATAAAACCATATTCTACCATATTCTGTCAGCACGCATACAATAAAGCTTTTTTGATTGCACAGCATTAACTCTGACACTTTTATCCTTTCTCAGAAATCCTAAATTTGCAGTACCTCATCCCAGCTGGGTCTTTTATGAATGCACATTGTTACCAGCATATAAATTTTCGACTACCATTGATTCCTCTAATACAAGTTTGCGTAATAAAAACTTTTTAAGTGCAACGGGTATTGATGCATTCTGCCTTGGGACCCCATGGAAACTGGCTATCTGGACTCATTATCAGACAAATCAATGGGCTTGCTGATGTTGATTTGTGTCTTTGACTTTGTAATCTATTGCATGAAAATCCCCATTGACAGCTGGAGCAACAGTGGTAACAGACCATGCATGAGAATCTAAGTTAGAAGAACAGAATAGTAGCGGGAAGTCCAAATTGTTAACTTTTAATGAGGCATTGCTTTACTTTTTGGTTTCGGTGACAGTTACAGAACAGACTGGGACACTGTCATGTGAAAACTCTTACAAAAGGAATCAAATCCCTTTATTACTGTTCTGTGAAACACACATTGAAAAGGATTTGTTATTGTCAAAACTGTTAGCTACAGAAATGATGAGTTCTCAGGTAACAATATAGCATATGTGAAATGATGTTCTTTGGATCTAGTCGATCACAGCTGTTCAGGAGCATAACAGGCTTACGTTGACGTCATGGCTACATGCAACCTTGAGGTGAGGTCAAGTTTGGGCTGTAACACAACATCATGTGGCTTGTACTTTAGATGACGGGGGTTGGGCTTATGACACATTTTGTCTGCTGATTGAGAATGAATAAAATGGATTCTTACAATAGAGTTGAATGTTTTTTCTCTCAGTTGTTCCTGGGCAGCAAAGAAACTGTATCGCATTCATAACACAGGGCATCCTGAATTGCATTTGAATTGAGCAGACAGTATAAGGTTGTGACCTTGTAAGCATTTACTCGACGAGGTCTTGCAAAAATGATAATGAGAAATGGAGATATCAATAGCTCCTTTAATAACATTATGCTATTACATATTAGTTGTTTCTTCTTCTGTATCTGTACTGTACATATAACTGCAATCCTTCACTGTGGAAATATGGAGTGGGCTGTATAACGAGCAATCAATATTCTTTTGCAAAACAGTGGAATTGAACTGTGAGTGAAACCAGAGGGACTACAAAGTTATTGATGAATGAATGTGATATTTTATCCTCATACATTTTGTGATTGATGATTATGTACAGCTGCAAGCTAGTATATAATATATAATTAATATAATATAATATGATACAATAGATTATGAGCATAAGCCTCTATAACACACAGATCTGTCAATGGAGGTGGATTAGAAAGCCCTGACTTAAACTCAAACAATAAATGCTCCTTCCACATATAATGAACCCAGAGTGAATGTCAAACTACCAAAACTTAAAGGATCTCTTCAGTGTATTTACTATCAGTGACAGAAAAAAAACATTTCAAATCAAGCCCCAGGTTTGTCCAATATGCCAAAGTGATGGAGGATTTCTCCCGGCGTGTGCTGATAAAAACAGTCGCCCTGTTCATTACGGACACCACGGTGATCCCCTCCTGTCTAGTTCCTCCCTGTGTCTGATCATCACACCACAACCTCCCTGCTCGCCAAGAACCACCGGGGTATTTAAGGGAGATGAATGAACACCTTATCAGGTAATAGATGTCCCATGGAGGAAGAATGGGTAATTGTGCTGGGTTTTCATTTTGCCCTCTTTCCTGTACAGCTTTTCTTTTATGGCAGCAGAGGGGAAAAATCTCCTCTGGTCATTAATCCATACCTGCCCACACCATTGATGAACACAGAGGGAATTTCACAAGGCTTCTCTTCCTTTAAAGAGGATAGGGCTGTGGGGCGGCAGGTTGGCCTAGCGGTTAGAGAGACCGACCCATCACCAGAGGGTCTCTGGCTCAATCCTCAGCACCACCAGGAGGGCGCATTCCAGCTGTGAGCTGGTGATTGAAAAATGACTGGTGCCACAGCTACGGTGCCCACCAACACTGCCAAAGTGCCCTTGAGCAAGGCACCTAA
>OOFE01032626.1:5443-51359 GCA_900323365.1 Monocentris japonica | reverse complement strand
TTTTTTTATCTGTATCTCTTCCTCCGTTCTCTCCGTTCTGTTGGTGATATATGATAAAATAACTGTTTCCTCCAACAGTGTGGGCACTCGGTTCCCTCTATCAGTTCCACACACCACCTGTAAGAGCTCCTGTATATTCTTTGGCTTTTGCAAGGCTGACCTTTTACTTTACCACCATATGATACACACCACCTGTATGACTTTTCCTTAAAAGGTTCAAACGGTGCTACTGGTATATGGCTTGTCCGAAAGTCAAATCTCTTGGGATATCCTTTTCCTACCTGAATCAATTCTTTTTTGGTTTTCTTGCCGTGGGTTTTCCAGATTTCAAAACAGCCTACTCGAATTCTTATTATCTCTACCGCCTTTCTGAGTCTATCCTGGCTACTGTTACTTCCGTTCTGCAGTTCTCTCAATCGTGCTTCTATAATCAAATTTATTTTAACCTTCACTTTCTCTATCTGTATACCGCCAATCCAATACACTTCTCCAACCCCTACTTCTAACCATGTGTTGTTGCTCCAAATTGAGCCTGATGCTTCTTGCCACCCTTCACTCTCAAATATCCAATTTTTCACCTGACTCAACACATATGATTTGTCACTCATTCTTGTTCTTTTTTATATCAGGCTTTAATTTTGCATTCTATCACTCAACATTGCCAGATTAAACAGTCCCCATGCAAACACAATACATACAACAAACCATAATGCGACCGTCACATTGAGTGCCCAATTATCCATTTAGTCTTTTCCACACACACTTTTCCACACACACACACCTCACACAGTCTTTGCTGGCCAGCTGTCACCATCCCCTAGGCCCCTTAGTGACTATTGGGTTGCCGTCTCGTAGGCCCCTTAGCAAACCCCAGATTGCCGTCCCGAAGGCCCCTTAGCAAACCCTGTACTAGATTCGTGGGAGCAGTATTCACAGGTGTCTAGTTGCCTGCCCGTTCAGACCTCGTCTCTGGGTCCCCTAAGACCTGAGTCGTAGCCACAGGACTTCACTCACACTTCATTTCACTCACACTCGGCCTCACTCACACTGGGCTTTACTCACACTCTTCTATTTTACTATCATCAGCACTGGGGTTAGTTTCAACAACACTGCTTTCTCTATGTTGTCACTTGCCCACTATATCAGTTCAACACTAAGTAAATAATTCAGACAAATCCAGTAGAGTTCAATATGATTTAGGTTTACTGTAGTAATCAACAAAGTACAAATAAACCAAGCTGGTCCATGGAGCAACTGAGGCTGAATCATAAAGCCTTCACATTTATGCAATTCATTAACCCCTCCTTTGGTGGGGCTACTCTCCTCCTAAACTTCTAATCCCTGTCTTATACACCATTGTTTCCTGTCACCTGGCAATCTCCCAGGATTTCCTAGTCCACTGAATCTAATAGTGTCCCCACGCTCCGGCTATCGGCACAGCTGGCATGCAATGGGGGAGAGTAACCTTCATCTCTCGACACCATTATTTATTGGAGTTAGCTGTGGTACCAAAAAAATATGTGCCTTTAATAAAATGAACACACATGAGTTTATGACTTTGGTACAAGGAATATATGTTTTTCCATCTAAGTTATGCTTACACTACTCTTCAAGGTTTCAAAATATCTTCCACACCATGTTTGCCTGTGACACTGCCTTAGTACATCTTACTACCTCCTCCTGACGATGTAGTTCTTTAACTACCATCTTCCTTTTTTCTACTGCTGTCGCCTTACGCCACACAGGTTTCCCTGCACACAGACCATACCCCCACGCCCATGTTGCACCTGGCCTACGATGTCCCTATGTCTAAGTGCTGCCTGTGCCTGCTGTACTGCCTCTTTTGGTTTCCACTTCCTCCCTGTTTTAACTGTGGGCGCTACACTCCTAACCATTAGCTCCTTTGACTGGGTCAGAGTCATTTCCAATCTAACCTTAGCACACTTGTACTCCAGGTTAGATATCGGTAGCTCTAACTTGCCTTTCCCATACAAAGCCACACTGCAGCGTGGGGCTCCAAGCCATTTTCTAATGACTGACTTATTCAACCTTTCTAGTTTTTCTACCTTAGATAGGGGAACCTCATACACTGTCAGCGGCCACATCAGCCGAGGCAACAATCCAAACTGCAGACGCCACAATTTTAACTTTCCTGGGAGCCCTGACTTGTCGATACCTGAAATGCATGCTTTACACCACTCCAGCCGACGCTCGGCATTGCGCATGAGGCTTGCTCACATCACTGAGCTCTTTACGACCCATTCTAAATTCTTTATGTTTGTCGATGGAGATTTCATGGCTATGTGCTGGATTTTATGCACCTGTTAGCAATGGGTGTGGCTGAAACACCTGAACTCAATAATTAGTAGGGGCGTCCACTGACTTTTGGCCATATCGTGTATTTTCCCTCTATTACTCAAGAGAACAATCCCTCTTTGTAACGTTGGTGGACTCTTGGTGTATATGCTGTATGTATACAGGTATCCTTTCACTTTCCCCGTCTGAAAAATGGTTCCCTTTTACTTTGGGCTGCTGTTCAGTAGTATACACAATTAATTATTAGAATGACTTTTACATGGGAAAAGAAGAGACAGGCTAGTAAAATAATCTTGGTTTATTACAAATGATCTTGGAAAACTATTCCTTTCTCCTCTTTTGATGTCAACCAAAGGTGAGTCATCTTCCGCCCCCGCTCTCACAGACTCTAGGGGTGTTTTTCTCGTAATTGTGTTAGTAGCTAAGTAGGGTGTAACCAAATGGCCTATCTAGCCTTCGAAAAAATAGCTCAGCCTTTATTATCTATTGTTTTTCTTTTAGATGGAGCAAACAGTTTGCACTGTTTCATAAAATAATAACTTCTGTTGGCTGGCAGAAATGAATTAATTGATGACTGGCTGTGATCCAAATCAAAATCATAACAAGCAATTAAGATCAAATGATTATGAATTAATGAAGAGGCCATTAATGAATCATTAATGTCAAATGAATTGCAGTCCTGCCTTTTGACACTTTGTGTTGATAGATGGGTTTGCAAATGAATGAATTGACTTCAACCATAACTGGCGATTTCCTTCTTATCATCATCTACTGTAGGAATCGGAATCAGCACATAATGGAATGGAAGTGGAGGGACTATTAGTAGAGGGAGGGGCTCTTGAAACGAAAGAAAGCTACTCCACATCCATAGCTCTTTTGGAGCAATACAATGTAAATATGTTTCATTCAAGTTGCATGTGTCATGAATTATGTCATGGGTTTGCTTTCTAAAGCATACTAGGTTGGCATATTGATTCAAATCCAAGTATACAATTTATAATGGCACATAATCACAATTAAGATCGCTGAGATCATTTTAATAAGAGTTCATAGCATTTCTTTTGGTCTTTTGTCTGTTTCTCTTCCTTCTCTTTCTAAAGGGTTGTTGGCTGTGGATGTCAACTGTCGTGAAAAAGACCTCTACACTGGCCTTCCATTTATTATTGGCTTGTGTTTGCAGGGTCCCTACTGAAAACAAGGCAGGCTTTGAACATGTAATGCAGAGGTACAAGGCCTTGTTTCTCCACCGTTTCTCCCAAAGCCCAAAGCCCCTTCCCTGTCTTTGGAGCTCTCCTGCCATCTCTGCTTCTCAGCCATACAATAATCCATTGATGGGTGGAGAGTTCACCAAGAGATACAGCATTTAGAGTAGCAAGATTAAAACTTACTGCAGAACCACTCCCTCAGTGCTTTTTAACAAAGCAATGGAAAAATAAAAAAAGACTTGTGATTCACCGAGCAATTTATTTGATATAATAGTTGCCCATGTTGTTATTTAGACAACAATAAGGCAAGTAGAGAAATCATATAAACAGCTGATGCTGCAGCAGCGTCAAAGTTAATGTGATACACATTTATTCACTTTCCCTTTATCCCTCCCCCAACCTCCCCACCCCCCAAATTACGTTCACAAATGCCTTTCAAGATACTTCATTTTATAATTTATTTCCAAGCCAATGCTTATTTAAATGTTCCTCTTTTTTCTCTCCGCTTTGGTGGATGGGAGAATTCTTTACTTAATTCCATTAACTTTGTATTGCAGCTCAATCTTTGGTGCCCTGAGCATCAATACTGTGACTTGGCTGTCTTTTAGCAGTTCTGCATCAGTGATCTTGGATAGAACATGACAGTTACATTAATGTCTCCATGTAAATTGCTCTCTACACATAGGAAACAAGCAAAAGGAAAGAAAAGAAAACATGGAACATTCATTGCCCCCATGGCAGGAGGAATTACAACAACATTCATTGCGTGGACCCACAAATGTTCTATTATGGTATACAGCAATTTCACTGAGAATCCAGCCAGGAAGATGGACAGCAGGCCAGCAAAAGGGTAAAAAGCATTGACAGAAAACACTCCCTCAGTGCCTTTTAACAAAGCAATGGAAAAATAAAAAAATAGGGGTCGAGACTCCTTTCACATCAATTTTATGTTAGCAGGAGTTGTTTTTTTTTGTAAATATGTGCTTGTATGAAGCATACCGCATGGCATTACAGCAGCTAGTATTACAGCAGTATAGCGACTGCTTGGCCTATGCCCTATACATTACAGAAAAGGAGCTCCAGCTCAATGGAGAAGATTTGTCCAGGTGTTCAGGATCAATGTCACATCAGATGAGGTTGGTGTTACAATATAAAATTCCTCTGATCTTTCTTTAGAACACAATGTATTGTATAAGTCTATGTCACGTTTTACACATGACTTTTGGTGTCTATTTTGGTTGTTCTGCGGGCACAGCTTACCCATACCACCACAGGCCAAGTCAAAATTACACACAGCCAAAAGCCACTACAGGAAAAGCAATCACTATATCTGATTAATCTTAACTATACAACAGAAAAAATGAAGCACATCAGGCTGGTGGTTGAAACACTGACACTAGCTGTGTGATTGTAGAATAGTTGCAAACAGTTGGCACTATTTTATTGTTGGAGACAATAGAATAGTTGCAAACAGTTGGCACTATTTTATTGTTGGAGACACTACAAAGGAAATGAAAATGGTGAGGAATAAAAGGAATCCGAATGTTTGAAGTGCTGTATCTACATTTACTAAATTGATAATGACAAATATAAAACATTGTCTCTCTTTGTTTTGTTCTCCTGTGAGGTTAATTTGAAATTCTCATGATGACAGTGCCTGTCTTCTGCAGCAGATGCTCATGGTTTTTTTTGTACTCACACTCTATTTCTGGCACTACATACACAAGTATCATAGAATTTACTTCCCATACTGTGTCCTACATATGGGATTACCTCAACAAGCTTCTTTGACAAAAACAATTTCATAGAAAAATATTGAAGACTACAGATGCACTGTAATATGAAGGACTCATGTATGATGTAGATCTAGCATGTGTTATTGTAAACAGGTACACTGCACACTTGCGAGACTTGGACAAACACAAAGCAGAACAACACAGCTGCGTGTGATCTTAAGCTGCATAGAGACACATTGGTGGAGGCCAGGGGCTTTTTTGAAGTGAGATGGGCATTCTAGACCTGAAAGTACATCTAACACACAAGTGCGTATTCAAGATGACCATGCCATGTCCTTAAGACATGTCTACAGATGACTGTCTCTGCCTGCCTCTGTTGCACCGGCTATTTTTCAGGCTTCTCAGAATTCACAGTCAGCCACACATTAATGCCAGGGTACCTAGGAGCCACTCTCATTCTGTATCTCTCACTCACTTTCTGGGCATGAGGAGTGTGCTGTCTTTGATACTGTATTACATCTAAGGAACATCCAAGGAGATTTTGTGTTATGCGTTGTGTTATGGTTATTTACAGATTTGTGAATAATGAACTTTTGTAAAAAGCAATGTTATAGAAAAGTGATTTAGAGTTCTATGTCAAACAGATATGCGGTTTCAAGTTACTTGTCCTCCTACTGAATAGTCTTCTTTTTCTCTGACTCTCTATTAGCAAATTACCAAGCAATGCTTGAAATAGTCGACAAGGTGTATGTAGTGAGAAAGGGAGGGGGAGGTAAGAATAACACAAATTTCTATTATCACCATACGATCGCTACACCTTTGTGAAAAAAAAAACCTAACAATCTTCCTGTTGGGATGTACTATCCATCATGATGATGAATGGCAGTAAGTTATCCTGGGACATAAATCTGGCAGGCCCCAACAGCACTGTGACACAGCATTTAATTACAACACATGTCTAATTGAAAGGCCCCTGGAAAATAGTGGGATGACTCTCTGGCTGTAGCAGGGTTAAGAAACTTAATTAATTATGAGGCACCTCCCTCCCTCTTTATTCTGAGTCACTGGCGTCGCTGCCTCAGTGAGCTGATGACATTTTCAGCCTGCCTTTCATCCTTCAGAAAAATGAATGGCGTGGTGAGAGCGTTATCAAATGAGCTGTAGAGCTAGCCAGTGAATATGTCATTGAGTGTGACTGCTCCCTGAGTGAATTGTGATTTATCTGTATAGCTCCCTCGTCATGCTAACTGACTTGCTACCCGCCACCCACCACCCCCCACCCCTCTGTGTTTGACAGGCTCGGTAGATCATATGGGGGATCTGTAGGTGCACTGTTGGCTAATGCAGTCTGGGACCCTGCCTAAATAGCAGTCCCCCTGTATTTGACCCCAGCTGCCCCTCAAGTCGCAGTTCCCATATGATTTACATTAATCAATCTTTATTTATGTTTTTATTATATTACTTTTCGTGCAGACTCTGCAATACAAAGTGCTTTACAAATTAAAAGAACATCAGAAATAGCTCATAATAGTGAGGTACCGAAAGACAAAAGGACATAAATGAGAAAATAATAAAAAGATAAGAAAACAATAAAAAGACATAGCATGCTACCAGACGCTAATCAATACTGTACTGTGCATGGCACTCCTACACTTAAATGCATGGCATATATTCCCTTCTGCATGTTGGGGGTATCAGCTTCTAAACACGACAACAATGCCAATAAAGTAGCTTGTAATATGATCATATTAACTGAAGACATCTCCTGACATTATCTTGAGTCTCAAAAAAGATTTTGTCAAAAAGCTGATTTTAAAACTCATCGAAACTTTGGAGAAGCCTGAATCAAGGACAGCTTGGAGTTGTTGACAAGGCACTCCCTGATCTTCTAGTACAAAAAATATGCACTTTAAAGTTGTTTATGTTTGAATCAAGTTTGTGTGAAAAAGTAATGTGTTCATCAGGTTTCCAATGCTACCAGTACCTCTGTCTGGCAGAGACAGCACTTTCATCAAGCAAAGGCTTGTGGGTTGTGGGGTAGCACCAGGACAAGCAAAGGGACCATAGAACATCTTCTTCTTTTACTCCAAAAGGTGAAGCAGCTTCCCAAATAATCCTTTTGCCAGCTCCACACATTTATCTCATCCTACCCTCATGCCCATGCCCTGCCCCACCTGGGCTTGATTAACGCCTGAACCTGAAGTAGTGTTGAAAGCCTGCCAGCAGACACTCAGCACCAAATCAAAAGCCTCACTGTAGAATCAAAAGAATTCAGTCTATCTCTGCATAAACATGAGAGCAGTGGAGGTGGTGGTGAGCTGTGCAGAATGTGAGCCAGCTCTGACATCCCCCAATGGTTCTTAAACACCAACTGTGTTGTCACATAGCCTTCCAATTTTGCAAATATCCTTTAATGCCAATTAAAATGACTCCTCTGCAGTGTATATATATCATATAGTCCTATACATGATGTATTAATGAAATATTCTTTGCAATAAAAATTTCCATTTGACTTTGGCTGTTAATACTCTTTCCTTAAATGACTGATTTGTATTTGTATTTGTTCATATTTTGTTGGTGCCACATATGGAAACTGTTTTCCAAGCTATTTCTTTGGCTTGGCCAAAGAAGGAAAACATTCTTGTATTACTGGGTGCTAAGGAAGAGGGGAGTGGGTGTGAGCATGGAATGTCAATAGGAGTATTGGCAATTTAACTAATCAGTATTCACAAATGATCAGTTTTCTGGGGTTATTTGCATCTTTAAAAAAAGGAGTGACAGCCATTTTCACATAATTCCCACAAGGGTTACAAAGACAAGTATAATTACCAGCCTCTTTCAGGTTTACTGAGAATAATATGGAGGAATGACATTTTCACTGAACGTAAAAACAATGTACACTCTAAATTGTGTAATTTCATAATGCAAAACATACTGGAAAAAAAATAAAAATTGAACAGTGAGAGACCTTGAAGACGTCGTGTGATCATTGGGAAGTATTTGATTTAATTTTATGAATTATCAAGAACATTGTGCACATTCAATTCATACTTGCTGTCCAATTTGTGAATCAAATAGAACTGGTCATTGGGGAGACTATATCAACCAAAGATATTCTTTATTGTATCACGCTCCTGTCTGTCAGTGGCATGATGATAACCTTTGACCTCCTGCCCCCATGTGCTTCCTGGTATGCCTGACTGGCGAAGTCAATGCCAAGACAGCCCCAGTCACATTCATGTGCTCAGACACAACTATGTCTCAACAAACCTCTAGCTTTTAAACACATCAGAAGAAAGGGAGGGACAAGAAAACAGAGTTACAGCACAGACCACAAACATCTTTCCCCTTAGAATGATGATAGTCATCAAGAGAACATAGTCCCTGTGCAGCTGCTCACAGCAGTATACAGACTTTCATATTAGCTCCGGCTCTGTCCCGGGTAAATGTCATCCAAAGAGACAGGTCATTTACATTTTTGATAAAATGATCCTGCATTTTTTATTTGTCTTGGAAATTAAAGACTTCTTTAATCATTGTGGATGGAAGGGGACTTAGCCGGCGTACTCATGTGTTTCTGATTGCATTAGAACTGATGTGGCGTGGCATGATGGATATTTAATAGTTACACTGTCCCTCTGTATCATGTCAGGAGTCTGACACACACAGATGCTCTGCAGCTCTCCAGCCCATACAGAATTGCTTTAATTATTAGGCCTATCATCTTGGCTTTGAGAGGAGAGGAGACAAGAGAAGAGAGGAGAAGTGAGGAGGAGAAAAAAGAGGAAGAGTGCAGAAGAGAGGAGAGCTATGGAGGAGTGAAAAAAATCCAGTGTGGAGAGTCAAAAGTTGTTGTCAAAGGTTATAAATGAGCTTATGAGACAGTCGTGCATTGGTAAGAAACATCAAGATGTGGTATTAAACTGACATGCCATATCCTGTTTGGCTGCAGTACTTTCTTCTCCACAGGCCTAGTAGAGGGGCCTAATTGCCGAGTGTATCTATAGAGGCCGTGAAGAGCCCACGGCAGCCCTGTAGTGCCCCAGGCAGTGTGCTGATCAGACCTCTCCCTCTGCTGCACTGAACTGTCATCTTCTACAGCTATGGGTTTCATATTGCAGCATATAACTGATTTTACTTGATTAAAAAGATAAAATGTTAGCCATGCCAATATAAGTAACTCACGAAGAAACAGCACAATTGTGTCACCAGTATCACCAAAACATTTATCAGTGCATATGCACTGGCAAATACATCCTTGATAATCCTGCGCTATAATGGAGGAACTTTAAACGGCCATACAAATTTTCCTAGAATATTTTCATGGAAATGAATAGGAGAGATGAGAGCAGAGGCCAGAGAGAGATTATGAGAGAGAGAACAGCCACTCTTATGCTGGCACCTCCAGCATGCAGGCCATCTGCATAGAGGGTCTGGAAATGAGGATGACAATGCTAATCACTGCCATGGAGGCCTGACTGGTGTGGATGAATGGCCAGCCCAGGCTCTGAAAACACTGAGTAATGCTCATCACACAATGTTTCTGTCTGGGCATGCCAGGTCCACAAGCCTCCACCAGCCCCGCCCTTTTCCTGTACACACTCCATCACTCAGTGGCAACATGTGTATGGCTTCCTGTCAATTCAGGAAGTCTTGGTTCATGTCCCAGGCACATTAATGGACTAGGCAGAGGATACTTAGTCATTTCCTATTTCCCTATTGAAGCAATTGTTGCTGGCTATTCTCATCATTGCCCCAAAATTAGATCATTATCTGTTTCTTGTCTCTTTCGGTTGTTTCTTTCTTGCTCCTCTTACTCAAACCTTTTTTCTATCAATTTCACTCAGAAACAGCAAGAGGATCCAGGAATGACTATCAGTGTATATTTTGTGATGGAGTCTTAACATTTGCCACAAAAAGGGGCTGCTATCTGCCATATTCTGAAGTCAAAACCAAATAACCAAAGCCAATGACATTTTGTTGAGTAAAATTTCACTGACAATCCAATGATATATGTATTTTCATGATTGATCAACCAAGAAGCTCAATTAACTAAACAGAGCTTTTAATAAAAAGACATGTCTGTTTAACTCCTTTATCCATGGAAAATGCAAAGAATAAATTAGGAATGACAAATTCCATACAGGCAAATAAAAGATGGTGCCAAGTCTTTGGGCACAAAGAGGTTTTAGCTAAGGAGGAAAGGCCTGTCGTCCCACTTTTTATCCTGATGATTTCCAGCTGAAGTGTGGTACACTGTCATCTTTGTAGGCCTCAGTTTTGGGGGTGTCCCCATGAGTGAATGTAAAGAGGAGCAGCTGCCTGGCAGCCTGGTTCACTCTGCCCTCTGCTTGGGGAACCAGTAAACTTCCAGGCTCTTATTACACTGGAAGGCCATTTGAGGTGGCCTCACAACCTGTGGCTTGGCTCCATTAACTTATATACAACAATATACAATGGCCTCACTAGAAATTACAGGGAATGGTGGAAAAAAATGTCACTCAACAGCATCCTGTAATTTTAAACTTGTCAAAAAAGACCAAGGAACACAACAGTGTTTAACTAGGGGGCATACAGAAGTCCACAGTGTAATTCCTAGCGTTTAATTCTGAAATAGTGCTTTCTCCATTTGTAAACCCAAAGGGAGAAAGCACTTTGAGAACCCAGTAGCCAATGTTAAGTCTGTTATACATGTAGCCTTAAAAACAAGATTACTGTTATAGATTGTAGATTATATGTTTAATCATATATATACAGTATATAGATAATATGGCCAATTCACAATTCATAATGCATAATAATATAAAAAATAAAATACATAAAATAGGATGATAAATAAAATAAAATAATACACAATAGTCAATCCATAACAATACCCCAAAACATTTTAAATGATTGTTTACAAAATCATTAAAATATTTCAACAAATATGAAAAATTAAGAAAAATTAAGATCATAATTTGGACATTGGTCAGCAACTAGAAAGCAGAGAACCTTTCCCAAAGTTTCTCTATATTTTGTCTCAACCAGGAGGCAGCTTTCATTCTATGAAAAAAGAGAGGCTGATATGTGCAGAGTATGAACTGCTGCTGTTCAACTTTCGTGTGGGGCCTGTCGGAAAACACTTCATTCTGATGTACTGTGGCTTTTGAAAAGCCAATCCCATGTAAGAAATAAAAGCCTAGACAACTGCATTACTGTCCAACCTGTCAGCTTTGTTAAATATAAGCTCCATCCTGCCTGCTAGAGCCTTAAAAGCGGAGCTGGCAGAGCGCAGGACTGGGAGTGACAAAAGCAGATAGCTAAAGCTGCGATTTTAGCAAAGGAGAATGGACACTTAAATGCATTTTTATACATTTACAAGGAGTTCATTCTGCTCCCCATGAATCAATAATAGGCAGCGCGCAGTAGACCCAAGATACAATTATCCATGCTGAAGTACCTCCCTTGTCACTACAATGCGATTAAAAGTCAACATGCTGTCAGGTGCAATGGTATTCATGTTTCCCTTTAGCTGCAGTGAGCCTTGTGGGGCAGAACAAACCAAAATAGCCTGGGAACAACACATTCCTACTGCAAAATCATGAACCTGGTGGCCTAAAAAAATTAAAGATGAAGAAACCTGTAAAGAAGTCATGAATGTATTGTATGTACATCTGCCATAAAATAATGAAAAAATATATCAACAATACAAATTCAACATAGCAACTAAATAACAATATAAATGTCACCCCTTCAGTACCCATTAGCCTACCTTTCTTAAATGTCAAGGCAGCACCATCACTACAGTGCGATTTATTTAGACCATGCTTCAACTTGAAATACTGAATTAGTTGTGCTATTGTTTTTTCCTGCAGTTTTTCCTGCCATTCACAATCCTTATCGTCCACTAAGGATAAAGTCACTTTAAGTATATCAGACAAGGAGAGCAAGTCCAGCTGCTTCTCAGATTGGCTCTCACCAGATGGTGGGTCCATGCTTCAGTTGGAAGGCTCGGATGAGTCCCTCAACATCGCTCTTGGATATTGAGATGTTTCACGCAATTATGAAAACCTCATTGCTCACATGAAACATCCCTAAATTCAATCACAGCCCATCTTTAAGTTGTGTTGCACTACATCAATGCACATTGATGTTGATGTTTTTGTTATTCAATAAGTTGCACAGTCGAAAAACAAGAATCGTAAAGAATAACATCTACATCTGTCTCCCCCATCCACAGGGGATGGACAAGGCAGCATAAATACATGTGTAAATTTGGTTCAACTATATAATTGGGATACAATGATATTCCCTTATCCAACTAATTCCCTATAGAATTCACAGAATCCATACTCATGGATATGGACTTGTTTTGAGCAATGGAATACACAGCCACATTGAATAAATACGTCAATCTAAACAGAAAAAAATATGGGGATAGAAAAATCAATATATCTAAGTGTAAATCTTAGATGAGATGAGATGGCTAAGACTACCTTTGTTACATCATCTCAGTGACAGAGTAACTTGACATAGGCTTGACATAGGCTGACAGTGTCAATATTTGAATTTTGGTCGTCTTTGGCGTGATGACATGTCCATTTTGCTTTCCAGGCCTTCAGTTAGTGACTCTTGAATAAGTAACACCTCATGAACACGTTGATTTTCATCTGGGACACGGCGGAGAATAACGTAGCGGTAATGGATTCTGGTGCACTAATCACCGCCGCGGTAACTTTATGAATGAACAAAAATTATCGTGCCGCAGATTTTGCGTGGCGCAATACTGTTACCACTGAGTTTTATGAATTCGCTTCAAAACGAGATGGGCACAAGACAAAAATGTCATCCAACTTTGGGCCAAAGTTAAATAGCAGACTCATTTGGCAAATAAGTGTTAATCGAAGAGGAAACGATAGTTATCAGCTAACTAGTAGGCAAACCCTCTTGTGTCAAGCCAGGTCTTTGTAAAGTACCTGCAGACTTCACTTCCAAGTTTCATATTGGTTATTTGTTATAAAACAATTAGAATAGGGGAAAAGCTGTCAACCTGTTAACTATTTTCCTATCATAGCCTAAATATGATCAAGTCACTTCATCACTGAAAGTTATGTGTGGCAAAATAACAAGGGTCCATGTTCATGGTATAGAGGGTTGTTTGATCATGTTCACTGGCCTGTACAAGTACCACCAAAGCCCATTAATACAGTTTTTCTACCCATTCTTTTTTTATATACTGATCATACACTTATATTGCTCTATTTCCAGTGCAGTAGCACAAAAACTGAGTGAGAATGGGCCAGCTACAATATGCTTGAAAGATGAGGAACTCACCCATTCCAGCCATTTACTATAAACCTTTTCTACAAAGTGCTCCAAACGCAGCCATTACACGATTGAGGTGAAAATATTTGCTTTTATCACCCATCTATTTGAACAGTGGCCACATCCCCAGCCAGCAAATGCTCAGTGTGTAGCAATCACAGCCTTGCTTTGCATGTCATCGCTTCCATGTAATTTACCAACTGCAATTAGCCGACTCCAGTTGCCATGTTGGGGCTTTGTGAACTCTTTAGAGGTGGAGTTAATGTATTAAAGAGACTAAAAGTCTGTATTAAATAAATGCATATATACGTATGTATGCATCACTTGTGATTGCCCACACCAATTGAAATAAAATGACCTCCGCCTGACAAATTAGAAATAAACCTGTTTGACAGGCCCCGTTTTGTTAGAACAAATGTGAGACATGAAAAATTGTTTGACACACATTCATAAAAGCAAGCGGCGGCAACCCATCCTTTAGCATGTGGTAATGGCCTCTCGTTGTTAGATTCAATGGAAAAAGCTATTCATACTGTTATGTGATTGAAAAGAAAATTGAATCCTTTTGATGTTATAAATGTGTCTATTACCGCATTTGCACACAAAATTTCTATGGAAATTATAGAGAAAGGAGTGATTCTCTGGAAGAAATGTTTGGGAATGACATATTGAATTCTATTCCAGCCTGAATATCAATATAGTGTATGCCTTCTAGAATAACTCCAAAACTATATGATTTTTCACAGTGGCGTCATGGGCTGAAAGGCTAAAATTACTATGCTATATATGAAAAAAGGTTAATGGAAAGATATTTCTTGTGCTCTAATGAACACCCTCTTCATTTTAGTACTAAAGTTATGGGAAACTTTCCATTCCCTCTTCAACGTGATAGGATATACCTGCAGCTACTGTTGGGAGTTCAAAAAGGGTTCATATGTGGGATGGTTCTACTAGATTTTTGCATCTGATAAATGCTTTAAAAAAATAGTCCTTGAGGGTGGAAGGTCCTATGGGAAGCATTTTCTTTCTTTTTTCTGAAATACACATAAGCTAGAGCCACTGGAAGGGTGATTCAGGTAATTGCAACCAGTTGCACAGGGCCTCGTGCTAGAGCCCTTTTACAAATTAATTTGGTGCAAAGATTATTAGTAGGCTAAAGATCAATTCTGGATTTTACAGTAAGCATTGTCGAGCCCTAGCAAGTGACATGGGAAGAATAGACTCACTATGTGACTTCACTGTTCCTCCCATTATCATAACACCATTGTATAATCCTCATATTCATATGTAACTTCTCTTGTAGTATACAATATAATGTAGTCCATCTTTTTATGTTGAGGTTGTATGTATGTGATTATCTGTTCCAACTTGTAAGTAAAAATCTCAGATTTTGAATATACTACTACAGTACACTATACTATCTAGTTATTGTACAATAACCAATAATGTAGAGAGATAAGGTCCCCCTTTGTTTAATAATGCAAAATGGACAAAACATTTTTGCCTGCACAGTGGTGAAACTATGAGAACTGGGTGTGATCCAACTTCTCCCGATCGCTGTTATTACGCTCAAATCATTCCTCTCCTCATTCTGTGTGTGTGCTGATAAAGACTTTATTACTCTACACAATGTGCCCCCCTCGCCTACAACGACACACACATTACTGCACCTCTCATAATGTTGGTCCTTTTATATCAATAGCTTGTAACTCAGATAATGAAATCATAATAATGAAATATTTTAGTTTATTTTGACTTTCTCCAATAGAATCGTTATGTTTAGATTTGAACATGACTCAGAATTATTCTGATATGTGTTGGTATGGCTCAGTATTCATAAGATAAAACAACAGAACAATGTAAGTACTAAGTTATCCATCACTATTGCTCCATTATAAATTTATAAGCACCACTAGTTCAAATAGTTCATATGAAGGTCAGATTTTCTGCCTGCAGTGTAATTAAATTATAAGAAAATCTCCAAGACTGTGATGCAAGTCACTGTGACAAACTCAAGCGCATCCATCATTTTCCTGAAACTTACAGAAACACTGTCAATTCACTCAGAGGATCAAAAGATTGACAATATCAAACAAAACATGTCAAATTGACAGCAAAATTAATTTCATTGCAAATAAAAGGGTGATCTAAAATGCAAAACCTAAGCTCAAAGACAGAAAAAAAGAACTGAAAACAAACTATTTTTAAGTGAGTTCATTTTGATCGCCAATGATGGATTCACATTGGCTCTTTGCCTTCACTTCAGTGCCATGTGCTGGCATTACCATAGAGCTGATTTTTCTCAAAAACTACTCCACACAAAAGCATAAATTTTGGTTGTGGATGCTCAATGTGCAATTAAATTTTTACCGTCCCATGGAACAAAATGACCATAATATATCTTCTGGGTTGTTGACACCAATTATTCAATGACTACTTCCCTGGGAGCGGACATTTCTGGTTTCCGAACTGATTTTCTAGCCCATACTCTGTGGTGGAACAAAAACCGTGAACAGGGCACCTGCCATCTGTCAAAGAAGGAAACTTTTACTCTGCAGTGCTGTAGTCATTGTGACATTAATCTTTCTGGCCTTCAAAAGATTATGGACCTTGGTTGATACAACATGATAGAGCTCCTAGCTGTAAGATCACTCCTGACAAATATCCCCAATTCACCATCTGAGTTGGATCATTTTCAAATGCCTGCTAGTGGCCAGTAGCCATCAGAATACATTTGCACAGAAATTGTTTCAGGAGATAAAATGTGGACAAAAATGCTCTAAAATGCTGATTTCAGGTCAATTTTCTTTACCTAAGCAATGCACACCAGTAAAAACTGACCTTCAACAAACATAGACAAGTCATCCTTGACAACAGTAATGACCAATGGTGCAAACAGCTAGAATTCACCATTCATGGCTCTGCAGCATGGTCACCTACAATGTTACAGGCAATATCACATTAATTCCATTGGTGATAGGGCTGTGTGCATTTGGAGGGCATTGAGAGACCAGTGTGTCTGGATAGACATTGACGAAATGTATGTAGGTTGTGGCCAAGATTGTACCAACTTTGTTCTCAGCTCTGGATGTGCGTATGTTTCTACGTCAGTCAGACATTAACTTGCAATTTAAAGCTCTTGCAAATTGATGAGGCAATTCCTTTGTGAAGCAGTACATTTGGGTCTGAACAGAACCTTTCACTCTCAACAACCCTCAGACAGCCCTCTTTCAAAAAGTTGTAAGTAGAAAGCTTTTGGAATGCTTTTACCAGTGTGCATAAAGTAATATGTGTTACACGTGGCAAAACTACTGACAAAACATACCAGTAATACCAGAAATCTGTATTCAAAGGAGTACACCTCATAATTTAACCCATCGTTGAACACAAGCTGCTTTCTGATCACTACACCACAACATTATTCAATTGCCTTAATGAGTGCATTTAAAGACTATTCAACTATGCTCATATTTGATGTTTCGGGCCTGTTGTAAAACATTTTGAAGTCTCAGCAAATGCTTGTAATAGCTTCCTTTCAAAATGGCTGTAATGATTATGGATGTATTCAAATGAAATTAAATCTCAAAGACTGTGCTGCAAGTCACTGTGACTAACTCAAGCACATCCATCATTTTCCTGAAGCTTACAGAAACACTGTCAATTCACTCAGAGGTACTTCTGATGTCAAACACAAAGGAATAATAATTGCTTTAATTCAAAGGTAGACACTTTATACTGACAATTTCAATCAAATTTCAATCTAGGATCAAAAAGAAATGTTTGCATTATGATCAGGAGCAATCCAATCCCTGAATTTGAGGACAGATTTGCCCAGAATATTTAGTAAATAGAAAAGCAGATGGCAGTTCGTTTTTCTGCACTCATTACATTAAAAAGATGCACAAAGTTTCCACCCCACAGGACATTAAACCAAAACATCAGCATGATTAAAAACAAATCAGAGAGTATGTATATGAGAGGTAGGGAACATAGGCTCTGATGAATAATTTCAGCAGAGTTTAAAATACAGACAATTTCATAATTTGCTAAAGCATTTGATGAAAACTGTGTTACTGCCAAAAGAAAACCATTATAAATGAAATTATAGATTGGACAGTAGTAGAGATTGCATTTCATATCTGAAAACCATCATGTTTTCTATAGATTCTTGTAGGAATGATGTTAAGCACTGCTGTGGATTTTGTTGTTAACATGATGGATGTGACCTGAGGACAACGGGATATTACTTTGCGTGTGATTAGCGAGACTGTGATTGAGTGGATGCAGAAGTGGCGTGCTGTGGTGTGTTGTTGCCCTGTCATAAGCTTGTCATCCGGTGTGCGCATGTGTGTACGTTCGAGTGTGACACAGGCTCAGTGGCTGCAGGTGTGAAAGTAGCCCAGGCTGTGAACTCCACACACTTCCTCATCCTCTCTCACTTCCTCTCCCACTCATTTCTTTTTCTTTTTCTCTGATTTGCTTTTACACTGCTGCACTCTTACTCATTTGCATCTGCTCCTGACACCCTTGTACCAATCACAAGCAGCCCCTCCAACACGCGCACACACACACACACGCACACACACACACACACACACACACACACACACACACACAAAATCTACTATCCTCATTCACATCTTGTCCCATCTTTGAAGTGTTAGAGATTGTGATAAGGAAGAGACTCATGATACATGTTTAGACTGGTGCACTTACTGTCAGCAGAGAAGGTTTCAACTGAGTGTAGAGCTATTAGATAGATAATGTCTTATGTGGATATCTATAATAAAATCTTCAGTAATATGTAGGAAAAGTTGATAAAAGCTTAGTGGAGTAATTTGTATGTATACTCTTTCTCTGCTCTACTCTTTCTATTGCACTTGCTCCCCTGTGTGTTTGTGTGTGTGTGTGTGTGTGTGTTTGTATTCTTAGGAATGTGTTTGGGTGAAGATGCAAGCATGGATGCGCAAAGAAATTGATAATCAAATCTTTAATCCAATTAATTTATCCAAGCAGCAGAATGAGCTGAATCCATCAGGCAGCTCTGGTCACGGCGCTATACTGTGAGAGTGCTCTGATGAAGTTCAATTGAGACACAATGTAATAATTATAAACTGACTCAAGAGGCAGGGTTCATTTCTCCAAGCGCTATTCTTCAGAGAAACCGCCTGTTTCGTTAATCACAAGTTAACGGATAAGTAGCTCTCGCTTTGCCCACTGACTTGTGGAGGGGAAATGCGATGATTCCTTGATTAAAATGCTTTTCAATACCACAAAACATCCCCGTCTGTACAGATAACTTGAGATTACACTGAGGCCAATCGTATCAAATTCAACAATATATTCCAAAGCCAGCTCTCCCATGTGCTATGCTCAAGAAAACTTGTCGACACAATAATTTCATCACAACGGTAGGACATGTTAAATTATTTTAGCAAGCTAATTGTTGGAATAGAAGTGGCAAATGCAAAGGGATTCAGTGATTGTAGCAAATAACTCCCAATTAATGAAACTGAAGTTTTTATTAGTGCCCATAAACAAGGTGTTCTCATTCGGTTTTTAAAATTGTATTTTAAATGGAACATAATGACACGAAGAAAAGTGTATCTTAACCCAAGCTCTTCAGAAACATTTCGGTGTAAGAAAATAGTTAAAATAACAGTACAGAACAGTCCCAAGTATTTGCAAGTCACAGGTCAGGCTAATTATGTCTTCCTATGAAAAATAAGCCTGACCCTGTATAACTCATACAATCATGTGTTGATTTTCTAAAGAGAGCATGCTTAATAAATTTAGCTACAGTAGCAGGACCAGGTGGTCAATCATTGTACCATTCTCAAAGCCCTTGATGAGCACTGAGAAAGACCACAGAAATAAAACCTCATTGTTCTGTCTAATTACAGCATGTCACAGACAAGAGTGGATTTGCATTTTAAACAAGCACTTGTTCTGATTGAGGAACAATTGTCATAAATTTCATTAAATATGAGCCATGCAGAGGGCAGCACACTCCCTTCGGGCAAGTATTTCTATAAAACAGTAGATATCACCCATGGAGCATTCAATCTCACTAAAACATGTTCTATTCGCAATACGAGAAATTCTTTAATATATGTTTGTTTGTTTTTATTTCCTTTTCACTTATGCATACTTTAGTGATGTTTTTCCTCCCACCAACGATTAATTTCGTCTCGCAGCGTTCTTCAAGGTCTTTTTTCTATCCCCCCACTACCAGTTCACACAGGAATGAGAGAGGGTCTGAGGAGAAAGGGAGAGGAAGAAGAACTAAAACAAGATGCTAGAATCAAATACGCTTTAACAGTTTTTGACTGCTCTTGCACTATTTTCTTAGAGTGGATTTGAAGCAGGGCTGGGCTGCTTCCTGAATATCTTACAGCCTCCTCAGTGTCTTTATCTACAATTCCACTTATTTACAGATCACTGGAGGAACATCTGCTCCAACACTTGCCCCAAATCTATGATGTGATGTTTTGCAATATACCATTTAATTTTTAATGCTGATATTCAGTTCTCCTTCAAAACACAAGAACTTTCATAGATAAGCGCCTTTTGATGACAACTAAACAACATCCAATAGCCTGGAAATACACTGGAATTCAAGGGATAAACAAAACTGTGGAAAACAAACAACTAATAGTAAACACTGGAAAACTTTACAATATCTTCCATCGTACTAGCATGAAAGGAACTGCGCTATTTTATCTTACTGATAAACAAGTCTGCATGTAGATGATCAAATAAGATGAGCCACAACATGTCAGAGAATACATAAGAAATAACTTCACAGATGAATGAAGGTCTTGTGTTTTAGTTTTACAATAATGACTAACAAGGGAAGGTTATTAAAGTTTTAATATAAATGGAATGTGTATTCAGTGACTGTTAAACCAAAAGCCTCTATGTACATAAACCTAACCACATACAAGTGTAGAATCAAAACACCTGCCTAACAAAGAGAAGGTTTGAGAGCGAGCCATCTTATACAATTACGCTTAAGTGGATGCCTGCCATTGTTACAGGTCCATTCTCTGTTACCCTGACAGGCGCGGGAAGTTGTGATGCACCTGCATCTGTTCATCCCTGCAGCAAGACGAGCTGGCCTCATGCCAGCGCTCCCCACTTCAGCCACCGCCAAATACTACATGTATTTGATTTGCAATACAGCATAATAAGCCATCAGCTTAATTATTACTGAGGAGTTATTGTCCTGAATCTTTCTTGTAGAGAACTGCAGGAACGAGAAAGAATGGCTCATGATGCAGACATTTGCACGTGGCCCGACAACAATGTTGTTCTTTGCTGTTCATTGAACGCATTCCAAAGTCTCTGTGTCTTGTTTTATTTATTCCCCTTGTATTTGTGAACATAAGAGAGCAAAGTGACTGGAAGGAGCACAACAGTATGAATTTTCACAGTCATTTACACATTGTGATATCTGGCAAGAAACTCACATGGGGTTGCGACCCAGCCTCCTTAGTCTCAGTGTGGATTGATGGTGTGGTGCTCAGCAAAGATAGCAGCAGTTATGAAATGGAATAGCTGGGTGAGAGGAAAACTAAGCAGCTGATCAAGCATACAACATGCTGCATCTGAGTGTGTGTGTGTGTGTGTGTGTGCATACAATAGATTATTATTATTATTATTCAGAGTAGAATATAATAAACTCAAATCTCGGATTCAAAACCAAACTACCATGATGGTAAACAAATACTCCTGGATCTAGAGGAATGTTATACACACATTTTGTCATACGTTTCATGACATTCTGAACCTAGATTCAAACTGACAAGCTGTGGACCAGCAGAACATGATCTCATGAGGTACCAGTTGTATGTTAGTGGCTGAAGGACTGTTTGCCTTACAGTGACTTTATACAAGACCCCTATCTGTCATGATCATGGAACCATGGAAAAAATACCCGTATGCATGGGTAGAATAACAGGATACAAGAGGTTACGAAAACATCACCATTTTTTTGGATCAGCTTTTAATCATACTTACTAACATTCCAGCTAGATTGGCTATCAATGTGGAATTTAAGTGAAATTAATATCTACCATTTTACCTCAATGTGTAGTAATGTGCTAGGTTGCTTCCATTGTAACTTATTCAGACAATACAACACAATAGATGCATTTTCACAATCTCATCCAAATGAACTCAAAAGCCATAAATTAATGAATTCATGACCAAGCAAGCAGTTCTTAGTTCCATTAGCAGTTCTTGTCAACGCAAATAGCCTGCTCCTCCAAATAGTGAATCATGTGGATGCAACTCTATATATAAAGCATGCAGACATGGTGTAGTGATTTAGTTTTTTGTTTGACCCAACCCTACAAATGTAAGTAGACAATATTTATCTAACTATTATGGCTCGTATGTAATTGATTACTATTACAAGCTAATAGTGTATTCAGAATAAGTATTTTGTTATTTGAAAAGCACAAATACTATACAGGCCTGCTAGCTTGTTGCAATTTACCATTGTGTTTAGCCACTAGCTAGCTTGGTTTGATTATGTTAGTTAGCTCATTCTGGCTGCTAGTGTTGAGGCTGTAAACAAATCTGTCAGAATGAATACTGACACTGATGGTTAGCGGCGTAGCATTAACCCTTACACCAATAATTTGTTCCTTTTATCCAGGGACCAATGAGGAGCTTTCTTACCGTCCCGGCTCTAGGTCAGTGAGGGGGGTTGGAGGCAGCGACCCTTGTCTGTATCTCAGCGCTTCCCACTCTGCCCTCTCTCCCCATGTGGAGAAAGGGTTTAAGGTTTAAGGTTTCACATTAGTATCTGAGGGTAAATTTGTTTTGCAGGCAGGAGATTTGTTTGTTAACAATTTAACGGTAACACATATAACACTTGTAGTCAGTTAAAGGTAAAGAGACATAAAAAGTCATGAAAAAGTGCTTTTACATACCAAAAGTGCTTTCACATAAACGTTCTAAACAGTACAGAACTCAAGTCAAACTCAAAATTCATAGAATAAAATTGAATGTATGTTTCTGTTTAATGTTTCTCTGAGTACTAATGTTGGATTAAAGTTGTACATATTTAATCCGATCATGTGATGAGATCTTTTTTATGAAAGTATATTTTGTTCTTAATGTGTTTGACACATAAAATAATTGATTAGATCATAACGTTTAATGTTCTAATAGACAGGACAGTTCAGTAGAACATGACACCCTGTACAGCACCACAGTGGCCACCAAAAAGTTCACAACCCACGAACATTAATTGCTCCACAATCTAGCTTCAATTTGCCACAAAACACAGCAAGTGTCATCGGTATGAAAGTGAAACAACTGAAACAATCAGTAAATAACTTCACTGTTAAAAGCACTTATGTAACTCTTGAAAGTGTCCAATGTGTTCTTGAAAGCTAAGTGTATTGTCCAGGATGATTCCAAGATATTTGAAGTGCTTCACCATCTAAACTGCCTCAACATTGATGATGGTGAGGTTGTGGGGGGTGCAAGGCATGTTGGTGGAATCAAAGAGCAGTTCTTTAGCTTTGGGAACTTTCAGGTGCAGATAATGGTGTGCATACCACTGTGTGAAGAGAGAGATTGAGTGTATTGATGTATTGTCCTTCAGGAGTGCAAGTATGGCCGTCTCATCTGAGTATTTGAAACATGCAGTGATGGAGGAGGGGCTGAGACAGTCACTGGTGTGTAGGGTATATAGAAAAGGGCTTGGTGACGATGGTGGGTAATGTTATATTACCCACCAATACGGCTTGAGGACCGTCCGTGAGAAAAGTGTGAACCCAGTTGATGAGGAGTAGGGGTACACTGAGATGATCTGATCTGATTGCTGTGGATGGTATTGAAGGTGGAACTGAAATCAACAAAGAGAAATCTGGCATAGCGGCCTGGAGACTCCCAGTGTTGGACGAGACATGCTATGGCATCCTCTGTCCAACACTTGGCTCTTTAGGTGAACTGGTGGGGGGTCCAATTGTGGGCTGACAACAGGGAGGACGGGATTCAATACCAGTTTTTCTAGGCATTTCATTATGATTGGAGTGAGTGCCACTGGCTGGTAGTGATTTGGCTAAGAGGGGTGGCGTTTCTTGGGTACTCGTAAATTGGTGGATGTTTTCCAGAGGGTACAGATGCAGTCCTGATGGATTCACAGGAGATGGAGTAGAAGACTGGTGAGAGCTCCAAGGCACAAATCTTAAGCACCCACGCTTGGATGCCATCTGGCCCTGGGGCCTGTGAAGGGGGCAAGATGTGAGGGCTCTGGGGTGGGTAGGGACCTATGCAGACTTTTGCACCCATCAGAGACGTTTTGAGTGTCAAACCGTGCATAGATGTTCAAATTCTTGGTGAAAGACGAGGGGTCAGTGAGTGATGGCCTGCGGGGTTCAGGGTTGCACCCACTGAGTGTTCTCACATTCTGAAAGGCCTGTTTGGTGTTCATATCACTGAATTCCCATTTAAGTTTGTCCTATATTTGAGTTTGGCTTTCCTAATTTAATTTTTCACATTATTTTAAATGCTCAGTTGATTCTTGTTCAATCCAAAGGATTATGTAAACCTTCAAATTAAATCAAATCTTGAAAAACACCAAAACTGGAGTTAAGTGGCGATAATGTTTTGACATGACAGTCTTTACTATGTAATTAAATAAATAAATATAAACACAATAAAAACGCGTCTGATTTAAAGCATAATAACTGTATGGAGTATATAGTTACTGAAGTATATAGTTCATTTACAAAGTAAACCAGGGCATAAAGCATATTAGTTATGGTGAAAAAACAAACATCGCCTAATGGTGGAAATCCCAGCTGTGGACCACCACCAAAATCTAACCAACTGATCTTTGGGCCAGGGGCTATCTGTCCACCAAATTTCAGCCAAATCCATTTGTAACTTTGTCGATATCTTGCTAACAAACATGCAAACAGACAACCACTTGACGTATTATTCCCTCTTCCAACTTATTGGGATTTGTATTGGGATTTGTGTGACCTTGTTGAATTAAGCAATTAAGTTGATTGTGGAAAATGTGTCTTCAGGTTTATACTGATGCTGTGGTTCCCTGATTTTGTATCTGATGGTGTTGACAACATCTCAGGACATATTTTTCACAACCAGGTAATAATAATAAATGCTGCTTAAAAGTCACTGCATTTGGTTATTGGTGGGTGTTCATGCACCTCTTTCAGTTGATATGTATGCATAACCTTTTTAATCTTTTTAACTAACTTTTCACTTTTAACTATTATTATAATTATTATAAAATGAATATAAAGGGACCTTCAGAAGATCAAACCTGATTAGTTTTAACGTTAAAATTGTATTACTTTTCAAAACAGCATGATATCTATTGGAGCTATGCATATCAAAATGCATAGTTGTAATAGATATATATTTAGATCTAATATATCACATCACTATATAATATAGAATATTTTGATATAGAATATGTTTAAATATTTGATAAGTGGTTTTGAATATTTTCTTTTCAATGAATAGTGTATATTGAACTACATCTGTGCAGCTTTTGTAATACAAAAACCTCTACAAGAAATTAAACTAGAAAACTTCTACGGTATAGTAACCCACATTTCAGACAGTTCACCAGTCAGACCTAATGTTATTGTATGTTGTGAGTCAGGAGTTACACCCTGGACCAAGGTGAAATAGTGAATAACGCTCTTAGTCTAAAATCTGCCAGGCATGTATGGGACTGTTTGTATTGGATGCAGCTCATGGTACTGATTTCATAACAGTACACAGTCTGTTACACTACACATAATACACTATTTATTCCACTAAATCTGAACATCTTGCCCTTAGTTTGGCTACAATATAAAATGTTTTTCCTATTCTACAAGATACTATTTTCACACCACAAAATTGTCAGATCTACTATATGGCATAAACAAACACATGTTATGCATGTTCCAAAAAGCTTTTTAAAGTTGACATTGTACCATGAACTGGATCCCCTTGTTCAGAAGCACTATCAGAAGCATTCCTTTTTGTGAGGAGTCTGAATGGTCTTTTTCTGGCACAATGTGCTTGGGAGGACAAATACTATCACTGTGTAAGTGTCCCCTTTCTTTGGATTTAAAACTGGCACCTAAAACATCTGTGGCTCCTCTGTTCACTGCTGTCAATCTCTCACTGATAATTCTATAACCATTGGTGGTAAGAGGGATGAACTTGTCCCTTGGTGAATTTGCAGTTTTGAAGGGGCGACAGCTTTATTCATGTCAGCAAACAGTGCAGCAATCTCCCAAAGAAATGGGCTTTGTATTTGTGTATGTCCCTGAGCAACTGAGCATTGCAGAGCCCAGAGATCTTTCCATCTGAGTCTGCCTTGTGAGAACCGAGCACAGAGAACAAGTAGGGCGCGTTCCCACCGTACCTGCCCCTGCCTGCCCTCTTCCTCACATAATGTTTTCTTTGGCATGGCCCATGTGTCGACCACAGTTATGGTCGACCCTAATCCTAACCCTAGTTATGGAGAGGAAAACCGGTAAAAAAAAGCATAAAATTTCAATTGAGTCGTTTGAATTGATCAGCAACCCTAACCCTTTTGCTTTATCCTAAATCTCAAGAACATGAGAACCAATTAGTTTGGATTTTCAAGCATTTGCTGACGATTATAACATGGTGAAGAAGCAAGATTTTTTGGCCAAGAATTTGGAATGACCAGAGATAATCCATCTCATATTGTCTGGATCCATGGAAAAACAAAATATTAAATTGAAGACCAAGCCAAACATTTCTGTGCGAATCATATTTTCTGAATAGTATTTAACAGCTTTTACCCACCAAATATTAAGCATAATGAAAGTGCAATAGTGCAACACAATATAAATTTTTTAATATTTGAGATTGGGCATCCCCTCATCTATTGTGTTTTCATCTATTTAGACAGCAGAGTGAGGGAGACACAGGAGAGAACGTTTTGGTTTGGTGGGGTTCCACTGCCCAGCAGCAGCACATGTGCCCCCAGTAGCAGAAGTGGAGGATTGAACCCTCACCTATCTCACGGCACATCAGTAACATTTTAATAACACTTCTGTATTTATACCATACAACTTCATTAAGACAGTAAGATAAACCCTCTGAAGTCTTTAGAGAATAATTTCCTAAAACTTTGTTTCATAGCACAGGCCTCGTTACAGAGGTGGCATCTGAGAGGGGGCATGCATTTTCCATCAGTATAATCATGCTCAGTGTGCCTCCACAGTCTGCACCTGTGTGCAGTTTGAGCTATTGCAGTTTATAACTAAATTTGGCATAATTGCTTAAATTTTTGTTTTGATGTGTTTTTTTTTTTAGTCCAGACTAAAATAAATTGCAAAAATAACAACAGGTAAAATAAGGATAAGGTATAATCACTTATTTTATTATTTTTATCTGCAGTTTTCTGTACTTTGAACAATTGGTTTGGTAAAATAGCTGCAATACCACAACTTATAAATGACTATTACAATAATTAGCTCAAGCATACAACACTTCATACACTGGTTCCAGGCTGACTTGCAAGATGCTTAACAGCCAATGGTTGTGTGTGACATTATTCAAGCAGACTTTGAGCCCAATTGATTGTTGAAGCAGATTAGTCTATTGTATGATAGACTTGCTTTCGTGTTATTTTTGACTTGTTTCTTCTGTTAAACGTTGCACCATCAGACCAAGGCAAATTCCTTGTATGTGTAAACTTACTTGGCAATAAACCCCCATTCTGATTCTGATTCTGATTCTGATTCTGATTCTGATTCTAAATGGTATAATAATCCAGGCACTGTGAAAGTAGTTACACCAATTGAAATCAAACAACATGGAATGAGATGAGGAAAAACAGGTATGTAAAAGTGATGCACCCTAACAGAACTGGGCCTGTCACAGCATAGCAATATTCAACAAGCATAAAAATGATTGCTTATGCATTTTGGATACTTTAATATATTTTCAATATTTTTATTAAGTAGTCAGCTGAATAACAAAGAATGAAGACATGAATACAACAGGACAAGTGACAGAAGATCAAGGGACAGAAGGGTGAGGTTGTTTTCAAGGGAATGAGAGATGAGAGAGGACTATACATGACAGAAGATTGACAAAAAGTGGACAAAATGGCAGTCTCATTATCGTGTCCTCTCCCACCCACATTAGGGACATGGGATAAGGAATATAAGATTCACTCTGACATAGCAGCAGTGGATCCAGGTCTACCAGAACCAGCTTCCAGCCTTAGATTATTTTATTCCACTCTCTCTCTCTCCTTCCTCCCTCCATTTCAAACACACTGATGCTGGGTAGGTGTGCCAACCAGTGATCCATTCAGAATCGCGTCATTGTTTCTCTAGCAGTTTTGGAAAAGACTTGATCACATTAGAATTGGCAAAATAAAATGTTACAATGAGTGCTGCCAATGTGATTTTGATACATTCTCAACATAGCTTGTAAGAGTAACAACTTCAAGAAACGATCATATTGTAAATGGGAAGCAAAGGCCTTAGCAAATCCCATGACCAGAGTCTTGACCAGGGCTGTTGACAAGTTGGACCTTCTGGTCACTATATATTTTATAGGTCTTTATATGCCTTTCTTAACATAGTAGTTAAACACAGACCCAACCTTACCTTAACTAACTAAAACTCAATTTGACAACTTGGAAGAGCCTCTTATCCCTCAGTGAGCTGGAGAAAGCTGTCAGAGAAATGCACCTGGCTCTGATGGATACATGACTGAATTGGACAAAAGAAAATTCTCATTGCTATCTCTTTTTTGATTTTCACTGCTCCCAAACCACCCAATTCAATAAATACTCCACTCCTCCCCATTCTACTAAAACCCAATAAAGACCCCAATTCCTGTGATAATTATACCCCCCTAAACAATAACCTAAAAGTAAAGCACTTGCTCTAAGGTTAGAAGAAAAAAAAATAAGTTGATATATATATACTCCCTCCCTCTCAGTTACTTTTAAATGTTGCAAAATCTCTGTTATCCCCAAGGGTCATTGATGAAAGATTTATCAACCATAGTGGAGCATTCAAAAAAAAGAGTTCATAAATTAAAATATACACAGGGGAATATCCATTCTTGTCCCAACAGAGACACAGGAATGGGATTTTCCCCTTCCTCCAGACAATAACAGATGGATACATATATGCAAGAACATGTACTCCATGTCAACAGACACTAAACTTCAGCTGATTCAATATAAAACATCACACAGAACACATTACGGCAAGCGTAGACTATTCCTCATGGACCTGTCAGACACATCTTGCTTCTAGGGGAGTTTCTTGGCCTTGAGATCCCTCTCTCCCCTGAACTGTGTTCTGTGTAACCGTGAACATCAAGTACAGGAAAATTAATTCTGATTGCAGTTACATAAGCAAAAAAAAAGTGATCCTTAAAAATTGGAAAAATAGAAACAACATTTCTCAGACTGCTTGACTGAATTTAATAAATCACCATGCTTCGCTTGAGCACTTGGCAGCATCTATCCATGGTCGCACTGATCGGTATGAGAAGATTTGGCAACGCTTGCTAACTTACACCAAACAGAACAGTGGATGACACTCAGACAATGTGATAGGATTATTAAAAAAAGGTATTAAGGTCAAGGAATTGAGAATCACATGGCAGTCGTTTGTCTGTACTTGCCTCTGTATACCTCCTCCCCAACAGTCTTCCATATCCTCCCCCAATTTACACTCTTAACCCCTCTATAAGAGATTATCGTTTCAATACTAATCCATTGCCTTAATGCACCACTACTCGTCCATGAATTCATTTACTTATATATTCAGTGAATCACCCCAACCAATATTTTTTCTCTTTAAATATTCATTTATTTCATTTTCACTCTCATTGGCCATTTACTATTAGTCCCCCTATTCTGCCACTGCTTATTTACGTATTAATTTTCTTATTTTTAATTTCTTTCATTTTTGGCCCCACATCCATGTTTCTGTTGTTGTGGCTGTTGTTTCCCTTCCTCATTAGTTGCCTTCAACACATCCCCAACACATCCCAACACATTCATAAAAGAGCTTAATGTACGTAATGTGTCTTTTGTATTGCATGTAAGTCTTACATGTTGTGATGTGATATACAGTATTCTTTGTTATATTTATGTTTTGATGTTTGTTACTGTGCATAACTGGGAGAATAAAATAATAAAAACCTAGTAGTTGAAAAAAAAAAAAAAGTGTTATTACCCCAGTGAGATTTATCTTTTGGACTCCACACTGTTTAATTTGAGACATTTAAAGGTGATTGATTCAGTCTACTTATGTCTGCATATTTCACAGACTTGAAACACATTAACAGTCTATTTTGCAACTGGGTCAAAGTCTACACATAGCTAACAAATGGATTTTAAACATAATGTCTGGAAGACCTAAACATCACTGCAAAGTGATTTATACTGACGATAAAGTAGCCAATACCACATATGAAACTTGTGTGAGATCAATAAAAAGTGACAAGACTTCAGTAGTGCTTATCCAAATTGTCACTGAACTACTCAACCATAGTGTGCTACTCAAATTCATGGCGCCTGTTGCAAAGTAAAAAGACCTCTGTTTGGATTACCTGCAGAAATCTCCACAGACTAGGCACTGACTCCATTACATACACTTTTGACACTTTGATGTGCGCTAACAAAGAAAGCAAAAGTGCTGTTATACAAATGCATTTCATCTTTTCAAAAGACGAAACAGTGGATAACAAATGTGTGGTGAGAAACTTACATTCACTCAGAGAAATCATTGAGAGCTCTCCATTTTCCCACACAGAACCATCACACACATATACTTAGATATAAACATAGTCTGTAAAGGCTGCCTCTCATTTCCACAGTTTCTCAGTGAATACATATCAGCAGTCTTTGGCTGTCAGTGATGTCATTGTCAGCTGCCGCATGTTGCTTTGACAGCTCCTAATCACACTTCTTCTGTTACAGGGACTAGCCAGTCAACATTGCCACAACACTGCTTCTTCTATCTGTCAATCACTGCTAGTCCGTGGTCCCTTCTCTGGGGGGTGTGGTTGTCCATCAGAGAGGGTTCGTCGCCATGTTCAGATGTAGGTCTGTCAGCCTTTTTTGACTCTATACTATACAAACATGTTTATTTCTAAAGTCTTTCTCTCTTCTCACCTCAATTCAGCCCTGCCAGAGTAGGCAAGTATAAGCTGCTGGCCTTGTATTCTCAAAGCAACATGATTCAAACAAAAAACCCCAAGTCTTTCTGCTTTCTCGTTTCAAAAAGTGGGATCAATACACCATGCAGCAAAAGTTGCTACCACAAAGGCAGGAATATGTAAACTTTTGTTTTACACCCAGTGTCTTAGGAAAAAAAAACTTCAAATGGAGGCTACATCAAACACAGAACCAGAAGCCTTTGATCTCACTCTGAATGCAATGAAGTTATGTTGCATTAAAATTTAAGAACTGGACTTGAAAATAGAATACTGTAGAAACCTGTATATTGAAAAGAAAGTTATACAGTACTTTGGAGAGGGCAAGCTTCAATAAAACCTGTGTGTCTTCAAATGCCAAACTGAAGTCAGAATCACTCTGAAGTCCAGACACACAACCAACTGTGTAGACTACATTTCACCAGTGAGATATCATTTGACTGGCAGAAAAAAACATTTATAATTGTACATTGCAATATAGCATTGATATTATTAAACCAAACAGCTGATGGACAGTATTAAAAAAAAAAAAAACATGTCATTCACATGTACAGGTGACAACAATAGGAAGAGTAGTTTGATGTTAAGATTGCCTTATTCAAAAGCATCAACATCAGCTATAGATGCAACAACATTCTCCTTCCCTCTGCTGCTGCCAGCAGGCATCAATATGTGCTGACAAATGACCATGGCAGGCAGGACAGTATAATTTACCACTGATTAAACAGCAGGGCTCTTAACATAGAGCCAAGGTTCATACTGTTAACACAAGTCATCTTTATGCAAGCATATATCATGACCTTACAGGGGTGGCATGCCCCAACTGCAACCACAACATACAATATAATATATAAGAACAAAAAAAGAAAGTTGCGGGTGAAGTAAAATTGATAGAGATATAATATATAAATAGATAGGTACTTTATGTATCCTGGATGATAAATCAATTGTCACAGCAGCAAAAAACTTGAGACACAATAAACAACATGACAAAATGCTTTAATGTAACTAAGAACATGGAAATAAGATTCACCCCCACCCCTGTACAATCCCCCTACCTACTGACGTGTCAGTGTATGACACAGTAACCACAATGACCAAAATAATGATGATAATGATTGTGATAATGGCGATATCCAAATGAACTCTTCTTGTACAGTGTCAACTTCATTTGAATCAATATTTAATTGCCCTTGGTAACATTATTTTTCTGATCTAAAAGGTGCTTGTGGTGTTTAAATCAATTGCTCTGGTACAGGTACAGTATCAAATTAATTGGAACCAATCTTTGACTGCCCTTGGTAAATTTACTAATCTGAAAGGCAGGACAGGAATGGTAACTGTTTACAGCTGTTAACACATTTGAAAATGATTACATTTGGAGGTGGGTCTATATTTGGGGTGGGGATCTTTTCCATTAGGGTATGATTAAATAATGATAAGCTAGTGAATATTTACTGTAATATTACAGTGAACAGAGTGTGTGACCCACTTTAGACTTTCACATCTGAAAGGGATAGTTCTTTGATAGTTCTTTGAATGCAGACACTATTTGACAGTACGTTTTGGGTATTAAAATATGCTTCTCCCTGTTTTTTCCCCTCCTTTCTTGCTTCTGTTGAAGATGTGCTTGTGTGAGGCCATGAGATGTGCAGTCTGAGGTAAATGTGACTGAGTGATGTCTCATATAATCTCTTGGACATATCCAGAGGAGGTTATTCCAGAAGAGGATATGGGGGCTGCCTCATGAAACATTTATCTGGGAAGAGTAGCACAGCAATGGCAGAGTGATGGAGTGACAGAATGGAAGGGGGCAAAGAGAGGGGAGAATAACAAGGCAAGTGTGTGTATGCGTTTGTCTGTCTGTCTGTCCACCTGTCTGTCGAAGAGAGCTGAGATATGAAAACATGACAAATATATTTTGCCACCACACCCATCCCAATTTACGTTTAAAAAAAATAGCAATAAATAGAATAAACAAAAGTATGTGTCAGTTTGGCATCCCGGCAATGCATGGTAGTTATGAAATAAAGCAAGTTATTTAGAAAACCTGTGCATACTGTATGTCAAGAGGTACACTACACCATGGCGTCAGTGATATCTAGCAACCAGCGGCCTTTATAGTATATATATATATCTATACGTATATATAAGTGTTTACATAAACAGACACACACATGTTCACGCACAGTTTTAAACATGCTTTGGGAGCTTAGAGAGGCTTTGACTGTGATAACTCCTAACACAAAGCCCCGAGGCTGAGCTCCAACACAAAGCTTATAATCTGGCTGAGTGTTCCAGTGGTCCTGCTCAGCTACCTCACTGAGCAGGAAATGGACCTCTAGAGATGTTCTGCTATACAATCATTTATTTAGTCTTCATTCAGTAAGAGCAGACTCAAAATGTGTTCTGATGAACTTAGACCACATACAAAGAATCATCTGTATATGAGTTCGCTATCAAATACAGTTATTGACTATACGTCTATTAAGATGTAAAAGTTAAATCACATTAAAGGAATCTATGACAACAACATTATCATGGCTCGTAATTGACACAAATAATACATTTCACAATAGAGATGAGTAAGCTGGCTAATTAGAAAAGATATCCAACAGAAACATCGAGTGAAGCAGTAATATATCACAATGCAATAATATTGCTTTGTAATTTGCTTGTTTTGGCTGGAGAACAAAATGTCTTGCAATGCCAGTAGCTTGCTCGTAGCGCCGTTTTCCACTGTTGAACAGTTGGAAATGTGAGTAGGCGGTGGGGAGGAGATTGGGAGTGTCTTGAAATTCCAATGGGAAATTCCAATGTTTTTGTTCCTAAACAGAGTATGGGTCGGAAAGTGAGTTCTGAAAGGCAGAAATTTCAGCTCCTGGAGTAATCGCTGAGTCATTGGTATTGATCAACAACGCTATCAACTCCTGAAAAAATCGTACTTATTGCACCTTTAAAAATTAAAGGTTGATTTCTACAATTCCTGGTGCATCTTGGCTCAAGATACTGTAGATAAATAGATAGAAAGAAGAAAGTGAAACCATTATTTGTTCTCTCATGCTTTTATCTAATTTTTTAAATCTATATTTACATATGCTCTTAGTCCCCAGGAAAAAAAAACCTTTTTGACAAATATGTTTGCTTGATTGATTGAAACCTTAAGTGCTTTATGAATAAATTTGACTTGACTATTGTTGGTACTAATCCAATGTACACTAGGATGATGAAATAAATGACTGTGGGCAAAGAACCATGGGAAAGATTGCTCATCTTGTCTGTGAGGCGTCGTACTCTCTGCTCCCAGCAACTCTGGTTGTGCTTGGCTGGCCTGCTGTGGTGCTTCAGCACTGGAGCTCCAGACGCTGACAGACACCAGAGCCTAGTGGGAGCCTTGTGGAGTGGCCTCTCTCAGGAGGAGGAAAGCTGCTCCCACCCAGACAAGGTCATGCTGGCCTCTGGTCATTATCCTCTGAACAGGCAGGGGAATAGCATTCCTATCCAGGAACCATTAGTGCCAGGCAGAGACCAATTACCACCAGGCAAAGGGTAAACAGTAAGGGGACATGAATGAAGCCAGACAGGTCAAAGTGGTCACACATATCAGAGGTCAGTTTTGTCATAATTTCAGACAAGTTTAATTTGTAAATAGCTCCTCATATAAATACATGAGGAAGAAGGGTTAAATTAAGTACACAATTGCTGAGTGCAATACATGCAGTCCATTAGGGGATCATTACTGCCACAGAACAGCGTTATTATCATTATCTGAATTGTCTGTCTCTAATACATCACATTCTCTTTACCAAAACCAGGAGCATTTGCAATGTATCATTCACTAACGAGTGGAAGATCAATGAAGATGTTTTTTTATTGTCGGGATGGGGTTGATATTCCCCTTGCGTTTACTGAACCAGAGGTTATTTTGAGAGAAAAAGAAAGATTCAGCGGTGCCCCCTGCGTTACTGTAAGTCTTAGCTAGAACAACACGTGGAAAAGACAGGCCATTGCACCTGAATGAATGTGGGGCGGCAGGGTCTTTTCCCGGGATCAAAGCACACTTGCATTGAAAGAGGCCTGGGACGCATAGAGTGCATTTAGAGTATTAAACATTAAATAAGCTCCAAAATATTTTCTTCTCTGTGTAAGTAAGACTCACCAACACATTCTAGCCATATTCTAGTCATATCAGGCCTGGGGAGGTTTGAAGTTCTAGAGGCTCTCATTATGCTTCTTGTGCCATGTAGAAATGCACTTATAATGTTTACATTTCAGTACTTGTTTTACTTACTCCGCTCTGAGAAATGAATCACTGCTGAAGTGCATGAAAATGTCTTGCTATGGGATGGTCAGTATTGTTTGCCATCCACAAATACCACAAATGTGGTTCACCACAAATGTGGTGTTGCAGTTGGTTAAATCTTTCTGCTTGTATCTTTTGTGTTTTCCTAGTGGTCCTCAAATGGTGAGCTTAGCAACTGCTTGCAAACATGGTTAATGACATGTTCAGCACCTTAGGTCACTGAGGTGCACTGGAGAGAATCTGTCAAGCTGCTTACTACACCTCCTCTTCTTGACTAACTAGATGTGAGAAAAATCTCCAACCCATCCACCACAGGAAAAACTCCAGCTAACCCCCTTCTGTTTCACAACTTTAATGCTGTTAACAGTGTGATTTTGTCACTGACAGGTTGTTGGGTATGTGGAATATTCCCCAGGTCTTCACTATCCTAGTGACAGTAGAAAGACAGAGATGTTATTATGAACAACAACCCGTGTACCACACCTCCTGATTGTGGATGTGCTGGACATCTTGTCCAACTGCTTACATGTACATGCATACAGTATGCTCATATTTGCTGTTTCTCTAAAAGACACAAGACCAGGTGTAAAAATACGACACCCTTCTGGTTTGATGTCGCGTGGCAAAACATCCTAATGCCAACATCCTTTCCTGTCAATTCAGACAGAGAAGAAGAAGTAGAGCAAACACAGGGAATTATAACCTAAGAAGAGGGACCAAATTGCAGAAATCCACCATCTTTATGCACCTGGTAAATTTACATCCTCTTCTTAGTATTAGATATGAAACCCACTCTGCCCTTTCCTGCCACACAGGGGTGATCAGCTGGAGGAAATCAAGCCCCTCTCTAAATTTCCTCTCAACTGATTAAGATAAACTGCTTTTCAGCCATGGTTACCCCCCAACCAATCAATTAAAGTAATCAATTAAAGGCCTGCCGGCTGAGCCTTTGGTAATTGAGGGTTGAATAAACACAGGCTGCTGATACTGATGATAAAGCCATAACAAAACCATGGGCATGAAAAGGGCTTGAAAAATGTAATTTCTGGGATTTGAGTAAGTCTCAATTGTAAGACATCTGAGGAGAACTAAGTTTAGTTATTTATTTCATTTCATCCCCGGAGTAGTCCTGGATGTTTATTCTGCCCTGCCAGAGATTCTGCCCTAGGACGTTAAATATTGAATGTAATCTTCAGCCAGGCCTTTCCAATTGGCTGTGGCTACTATTTGAAAAAAGTGCCAGTAGAATTCAAACATGGCACTGTGTTCCAGCATGTCCTCCAGTGAAAACAAATCCTCAGAGGAGGGTGAAAGAGACTCTTTGGCCAGGCCTGGCCTCTCCACTCCTGGCTGCAGGTCCAAGAGGTGGGGAGCTTGTCTGTACTTCAGGGATCCTGAAAAGCCATACGGGGCTCCCTGACTAAGTCACATTCACTTCAATATTCTTTTTGTCTCTCTTCTAATTTAAAAAAAAGTTATTCCATTATTAGTCACAGATAAATAGTAAACCGACGAGATAATAGTCAGATGATCATTCATTTCCATTATGGTATTAGTAGACAGTAGACAGGTATTAATAAGACTTTATTATGTAAAAAAAGCTGTATGAAAGCAAAGCTAGAGAATCATTTAAAAAGTTCTTCAAAAGTAGGTAAACACCATCATAGAAAATCACAAATACATTCAATTTTCCCTTGCTGCATAAATCCTTTACTGGACCTTTTAGGATTTTTACGATTCAGTTTTACTTGCTGGAAGGCTTATAAATGGCAGGCTGTCCATTTAATTTGAATCAGTCTGCTTTTGTTGAGATTAGGTGACTGTAACTCTAAAACCCTTGAGCTTCTCTTTCTCTGCTTTCTGGCTTTGTGAGGTGCGCTGTTGATGGCCTCCATGTTAATCTGCCGACCCTCCTTCATGATGAGGTCACCATTTACATGCCTGCACTGTCGGGATGAGGATCTGACCATAGCCTGTTTGTAACGTCAGCTTCCGTGTTTTGATCACTCACAGCAGGACATATGACCTGAAATGTGTGTAGCTGAAATAATGTGGAGGACAGACGTGTGTGTACGTGTGTATATTGGAATTGTTTGTTAGAGGATGGTGAGAGTTAAGACAAGACCTAGTCCTGTTGTAAATGCTAACTAAAGAAAGAAAAAAGAAAGAAAGAAAGAAAGAAAGAAAAAGAAAGAAAGGAAAAGAAAGAAAGGAAACCTACAAATGAATTAGACTCAAGACAGAAGGGTCATGTTAGAACAACTGACAATAATCTTTGTAATCATGCTCTAGGGTTGACAGAAAAAATCTCTCCCCTCTCTAAGGTATTAATGTCAGCAGTATATCCTTGTATTAGTGTATGGACTCACTCAGAGCATAGGGGCGAGTGCTGTGCCTGCTCCAGCTCATTATCTAACAGCCACATAACATAATTTAACATTTCCTTTGTGTTCAGGGACACCACGGCAATTAGCTAACAAGTGGGTCATCCATTAACCAGGCCCATGGCCCTGTGAGAGATATAAGCCTCCAGGGCAACACTCAACAATTCTGTGTAATAGAATGGCTAAGAGAGAAGGTCCATTAGTAAACATTTAGGAAATCACTGAGAAGGCAGGTCTCAATGGTAATTATATTACTGATTATTTACAACAAATACTCTGCATTTTCTTTCGGATTTTTTTTTTTTTTTTGTCTTTTTATGATGTTATTTTCAACTTGGCTATTCTATTTTTTGCAGGTTCAGCCTCCTTGGAAGTCATAAAACAAGTTTGTTGGCTCTTAAATTAAGACTATCTACCTGAATCTACCTGATCACACAGTCTGAGGGTTGAGACTGCTCCATCCTGCATTAGAGGAGCACACCACAGAGCCTAAAGGACTGGTGGAAGCTTCCTGGAGACTGGGTATTGACCTACTCCTTCCACTGTGATTCCACTATCTTGCTCTGTCAGCCCCCCAGATACACACAAAGAATAGGCTTTGCTGTTAGACCCTGGTCCCGACAGGAATGATGCAGTATGGACACCCCTTTGAAATAGTTTACTTCAAAATAAATACTTAATGCAGTGAGCTTTTTCTGATGAAATAATTCATCGAACACACTAACATTTGTAATAGCTAACCAGCCCCTCACAACGGTGAAAGAGTAAGACTCAAGGTTGATCAATAGAGGCCTTAGGGGTTTTATTTTCTGTTCCTTGATCAAGGCTGCCAGATTAGTATAGGTACAGTGTAAATAGGACTGCTCCCTGAGCATAGGCATCGGCTCCACAGCACAGGTTGGAGCATCGCTCCCTCATTAATATGATTACGAAAACAGCCTTCGGGCACTGAGGATGCAGAGCAGCCCACACCAAGGCTCAATGGATGCCGACAACAGTAAAGCGGCACAATGGCAGGGTCTCAGTCTGTTTTTCTTGGCCCTAATTTTGTAAATCCATAAATCCACACAGAATGTATAAATAGTACACATGAAGGAAAGACATTTGTGTGACCATGAACAGGAGAGAGATTTTATACTCCATGTCTTTCAGACCCTAAGTGTTTGATCTTTGCTGGTCTGTGGTGAGAATGATAACTGGAGAGAGTGGAGTTTTCCTATCCATTATCTAGTAAATTCTTAACTTTTTGTGAGGTTGGTGATTTTATGTGTGATTGTACTCTGTTAACTACATTGTTTCATTTGTTAAAGTAGCCCCCCGCTCCTTACCCACCAACCCAGTCTTTTTCACAGAATTCACTAAAATCTTACACAGTGTGGAGGCCCCATCATCTCACTGTCTCAGTGTGCGAAGTGGAAATGAGAGGCATTACTACCAGGGATATTTTAAGCATTGATTTATTTATTTATTTTATTTTTCTGCTTCATTAATTTTTAGAAATTAGCAAATTTGTGCAGCATGTTTTGTGGAGCAGAGGAGGTGAAATAAATAAAGTGAAATATGAGTGATAATATAATTGATTAGTGTTAGTAATCAGCATCTCTGGATGCTTTATTTTGCATCTGATTTGCGATCCATTTAGTTTTGGGACTCACCAGACAAGGTTTTTTTTTCTGTGGCTGTCATCTAGTGAGTAATTATCATTGGTCCGTGTGTCATAATCCAGGAAAGATGATGACACTTTTACTGATCTATTCATCTTTTAGTGCCGGTGGCATCTCCCTGCCGGCTTTTGAAACAGGTTGTCACCTCCTCAATCCAACAGACAGACACACAAGTGTTATTAGTATGTGTTCCAAATTCAGCAAAATATGAGAAAGTGGAGACTGGTATGCTACTCAACATGGCAAAATCATCTCTTGGTGGCAATAATCATGATAAAGACAATGTTGTTGATAATAAACAATATTGCAATGTTATTTTAGGGATAACATTTAGATCAAATTATATAACTCTGCCAATGAAACAGGCATGAGCAACATTTCTAACAAAAGAGAGATAGCATATCACAATATTATATTGATAATTCAAATTTAGTTTCTGCACATACATTATAGTACCTCTTGCTGCTGTTAAGTAAAACCCATGTAACTACAAAGTTGCTGTTTTTGTCTTCCTTGAATGAAACTCTCATGTATTGAGACTGATGACCTTTCAGCCCTTAAAACCACTTTGCTCAATTTCAAAAATGCACAAGCATCAATAAGAGCATGAGCAGATTGGGCTTTTTTACCTAACAGAAGCACAATTATATAGAACTGAAGTTCCAAGAAGTGAGTTTTCTTGTGTGATTGTGTGATACTGAAGACGAAACAGAAATTGTAATTTTATTTTAATGTATTTTCCAAAGTTCCACTAGCATTGAATTAAATGTTGTATGTGTGATGGAAATATGTCACAATAAATTAAATTAAATTATTTTAATTAACGCAACACCCCAAAAGGTTGTGGTTGGTGTCCTCAAGTTTGTTTCACGAGGTTACTATCTAAGGACCTGGAAGAGCAGAGAAGACATGAGATTGTATGCCAGTGGCTGAGTTTTGATTGGTTTTGATGTCATATTCAGTACCACAGATGACCAGTAGATGGTACTCTACTGTGGTGCTAAGTTGGAAAATGGCTGTACAGCGCTCAATGATGGTGTGAAAAAGAAGGATAGCGGATTCTGAACCACATTAAATATCAGGGTTACAAGGTCCTCAGATAATGCATGTTTAAGGAAAACAATTTGAACTGCTGCAATGTGCTCTGGTGTATTTGTGACCGTTACAAAAGACACACTGATTATGGAAATGAAAAAGCTTTGCAAAAACTAGGATAAACACAAATTGATCAATGAGAGACAAATTAAAACAAGTCATGACAGTTCATTAACAGAGTAATGAGGGTGAATCCTCCTATGCTTGCCCATTGCTCCAGTAATAGACAACAGCAGATGGCACCTGGCCGAATCCCTGCCCCTGTCAGCAAGAATGTTAGGTGGAGTTTACTTTGTTGGGTGATGGAAAAGCCAGATTATTCCTGTCGAAAAGCAGGCAACAATGCAGCCCGGCGCTTTGTTTCCCCATTTTCAAAGGCATTTGTTCTTTGATAAGGTCCCGGAAACAGTTAGCGACATGCTGGTGGGAACCTATGGAAAAGAATACACTTTCTATCAATTGTGTTGTTCTTATCCCCTAGTGGCGTTTGCTGGGTGTGGGAATAGGCAGCATTCTGGGCGCTGCTGCTCTGAGATAGCATTCACAGACCAGAGCACAGAACAGGCTGCATTCAGCCTGGGGAACCAGGGGCCCTACACTGCAGAATGGTACACAGGGATGGACAATGTACACTATCTTTGGTTTAGACACAAAGAACCAAGGAAAGATTTTATTGTAAGGTTTGGCAGGGGTGTTTGCAGACTCTTTGCAGACTATCTCTCTCTCTCTCTCTCTCTCTCTCTCTCTCTCTCTCACTCTCTCGCTTGCACACACACACACACACACACACACACTTTTTCCTTGTTATCCTTCCCTTTCCTTACCCGCTTGCACTCCAACCAGTCTCTTTTCTAGGATTCTAGGATTTCTAGGATTCAGTCTCTGTCACAAGGTGAAGGGTCCATCATCTCCCTGTCTGAATGTGAGAGATGAAATGAGAGGAATTTCCACTGGGGAGATTTTTGTTTTTTTTGATGCTCCATCAATTTTTACAAATGAACATTTGTCCAGTGCATGTCTTGTGAAATTGAGGAGAAATAGTGAATAGAGAAATATCATTAGTGATAATCTAATTTATTATTGTTAATAATTGGCATTTCTGCATGCTGAATTTCATCGCTGATTTGTGATCCATTCAATGGTGGAGCTCATCAGATGATGTGAAGGCTTTCAATAGAAGTTGGACCCACTGCTGCCACCCACAGAGACACCACATTGCATTGGTTAAATTAGTATTATGATTTTAAGGGATAAATACCCGTTCCACCTAATTAATCCACCACATCACAGGGGGATATGACACCATGAGCCCAATAGATCAAGGACCACAGATCAAAGGCACCACCACAGTTAGAATTCTACACAGGCAAAAAAAGGAGGTTTCTTGTTTATTTCTATGTACAGATGGTCTGTGAACTAATGGCTAAAGAATGCAGCAATACACGCAAATTTGTTTATTGGTTGTTGATTGAGGGATGTTGCATCGTTGGTCCACCAACACCCATGTCTAATTAGGCAGTGGGGTTTCAAAACCCCTTGTTTGGAAAACACAGTTTGTCATGAGCATAATGTACCCACAGCGAGTTCAAATGTGTGCCTTCCATTGCACTGCTATTTGTAGTTCAACTGCTTATGATCATGTTAACTGGGATGTGATCAATATGCTGGAAAGACCTTGATCGTTCATACTCAAAGCTAATAAAATGAATGGTTCGGTCTGGCCTACAGCTCAGGGATAGGGCTGATGGTAGGAAGAATATCAGGACATGAGAACCCAAAGAGCATTAACAACTTCAGAGAGACAATTAACAGTTGCCTGTTTTGTGACTATTTTTTCCCCTCCAATTTGTCACTCCTGAGAGAAAGCAAAGTGTAAACCTCGATACAGACGGAATATTCTCAACCATTCCCCTGAAAGCTTCCACTTTATTGAAGAGTGTCGACTGCCACAATAAAATTAATCATAAGCTCATTTAGACCTATGCAGTCAATGGTTTTATCTGGCCTGCTTAATTGTGTCTCTCTTTCTTCTATGTCATATTTTTGTGGTGATTTATTTTGTTCTTCCCACTCAAACTTAATACGTAGAAAAGTCACTGAAACATGTCATGGCTGAACCTAAAGAGGACCCAAAACAGCAATGTGATGTTGCTGTTGCATCGTGTTGTTTAGAAAGACCCTTCATCACAAACAGAGCTGTACACACACTTTGGCCTGTCCTCAGACTGACATAAGAAAGGAGCTAGCTGGGCCCTCTCTTTATTTAACATGCATTGGCTGTGCTCTAAAAAATGTCAGTGTCCTGCCAAGTTTACCACGTATTCCCTGTTTACTGCTGGCTGTTACACATGTGGTTTTTGCATATGCTCTCCTCTCCCACTTAAATCATCTGCGGTCCCAGGGCTTTCTTTTGACATGTGCAGCGTTGGTGCTGCCGCTGCGGCTTAAATTTTTCAAGCAAAGAAAAGGCATTTGTATGAAATAATAATGACCATTTCAGACATTTATATTTTCTGTGTCTGACTGTCATTTCTCCTTTCCTTTCTCTCAGTCTCTGTGTGTCCACCGCAATGCCCCCGTCTCCCTGAGCACATCTCCATCGTTATTTTGTTTATTTAGTTATTCAGTGTTTTTGTTTAGCTTGTCATGAGACACAATACCCTTTCTGGTATGTGTGTGTCCATTTCAGTTTCATGAAATGACTGATGTGCCACATTTACCCTACCTGACCCCACATAAACCTTCTTTACACACCCACATTCCCTGTATCCCTCTATCGCCTCATCCTCCATCCTTCTGATTCATAATGACGTGCTAACTAAGAAAACGCTAACCCGCAGCCTCCAACAAAGCTGAGAATGGGCCCTCCTCTCTGAGGACTATCTCCCTGTTGTGAGGGATCCTGGGTTTATTGGACTGACTGACTGACTTGGGACTACAGTCTGTCTTCAATAATTCATACAACAGTATCGAGTGCTTCATTAATGTGCTATTTCATGGGACACAATAAAAACAACACTATCCATTATAAAGACATTTTTGAATAGGAGGATATATTTTAAATGTCCAGTATCATGGCATTCTTAGGAGAGAAGGTGTCATGGAAGTCTTAAATTGATTGCAATGATATAGTGATGTGAAAGGCTTTTGTTTGGTTAAATATCAAAAAAGTCACTCAAAACAGTCTTCATAATTAATTAAAGATATATTGTAAAAAAAAAACACTTCTGTCAAACTACATTATTGTACATATTATACACAATTCTTGTGGCATCCAATCTCTGTCAAAGAGGCACTATTTGTTTTGTCTCTGTTCCTTTGTATAGGCATGCCTTCAGTCTCAGCAGAGTGTGGATGTCACAATGCATTAGGAAATATGAGATTCAGGATGTTCCATTTAATCTCCTTGACTTCCCCAGTTAGCAGAGGAGCCAAGCAGCAGCTGAGGGAGCCCCGGCATCCTGTAGAACAAAGCTGGCTGACATGCTCTTTGCCTGAGGGGCCTGCACTCACTCTCTCTCACAGGCACAGTCTGCAAGCATGTAAAACAATGAGAAACCAGTCAGCTGACAGAGACACTAAGCTGCAGTCACTTTGGATGACAACAGTGCATGAGAAATGCAGCGGCAGTACAAACAGCTTTTACAGTAGAGAGAGGGCCCTGTCAGAGCTATCAGTCACACTGCCACAGTTCAGTGTAGTGTAGCACAGTTGTAAGACTCTAGACTGAACACATTGCGTGGTGACAATATTTCACCCTAAACAACAATAGCCTGTGGAATGCATCAATGCTTGCCCTTGTGACTGTGATGTGATCGCTTTGAAACCTCCTTCATTGTCAGGGCAGTAAGTTAAGCACAGAGGTCACTCTGATTGCCCAGAGTGGTGCTGAGGCCTGGGGTTAAGTAGGAGCAGATGCCCCCTCAGACAGAAGGGTGGGTGATTCTCCTCAGCTCCAGCCCTGGACCCTTCTAAGGCAGCTCAGTTCAGTTTTCCCCCATGTCACAATGATCCATGGCAAGCTGATACGATTGACCCCCCTGACCCCAGAGGTATAGAAATTATAATCAAGGGATTTACTTAGATTGACCTGATTTGATGCTCAGCTGATGAAAATGTTGTTGCTCTGTGTCAGTGTCTAGCTGACCCTTTCCTGTTTACCACAGGTTTGGAATCAGGTTACAGCCAAAGATATGACTGAGTATGATTGAGTTTTGAAGGGCCACCCTGTTCACAGAAACAGATATTTGATACAACAAATCCAGAAAAAAAAGAAAGGCACAATAGGATGGAGAAGAGCTCGGACAAGAGTCCTGATATTATAATCAGGCTCTACAAAATTCAAGGCAGTTAGCAAACAAATCCAAGACACCTCAGAGCACTCTCTAACAGAACACTGCTTTCATTGCCATGCACATACTGACTTACATGGGCACACACACACCATCACCACCTCTCCTACCAGGAAAAGAGGCCCACTCTAAAGGGTTGTATGGCCCAGCCTTTGGTTTGTACCCCTGTGTATCTCAGGGGTAAATGAACCTCTTCGGCATCCACCACTTCTTTCATTAGCACATGCCAGGCTGCTAGTTGCTGCGGCTGGATCCAGGGCATGTCAGGAGCCATGTCTAGGAGCCACTTGAAATGACAAGACGACAACAAGGGCCAGGGGCTGGCATATGGTGCTGATTAGCAGTCTAGTTTACAGGGGTTCTCCATCCACAGAGCATAATCAAACCTACTCCCAGCATCCTGCCCACTGAACATCATCACACACACACATGTCACAATCCCACTGAAAGGGCATTATATTACATTATTTTATACTTTCTCTCCATAAGGAGAGAAAGTTCTCAGGCTTACCCTGAGGGACCTTGTCAAATGTGGATGGATTCCTGTGTGCACTGACAAGAAAAAAACGAATATCTAGAAAATAAGAAATCACAAAACTATTTGACATATTAATGAATGATTTCAAACAGTCTCTGCCTGCATTGGATGCACCGCCCTGCCCACCAGGCATTGAGCACAACTCCCCTCAAACAAAACTTTCTGTGCCACAGTCAAAGCAGCAACATCTGGCTCCTCATGTAGGCACTTATTAGGATCAAATTAAGTAGAAATGAATGGGATGATACATGACAGGGTGCAGATGTTCAAAGCCGTGGTGTGAAAATCTGAGGGCAGAAAACAGCTTAATGAATTCTGCGTCTTACAGCAGGGTGAGGCTTTGGGTTCACAGGTTAAAAAAAAGGCTAATTAAATTCCAGAGCAGACGCACAAGAAAATAAATGTTTGTGGCTCTTTGCTCCCCTTATTCGCCCATAACATGGTTGGAGGGCAATGTTTTGATTTGCTGTTAATTGAGCAACAGAGTAAAGTGGAAATGAATGGTCTGCTGTTTTTATGGGTGCAACATAAGACTAGGGCCTCTACATGCCTGTTGAAATGCTTGTCATATTACCTTAACAGTCACTAGGCTCAATCAGGAATCAGAACACAGCAACACCTGTGGTGCTGCTTTTGCCCTACTGCTGGCTTTGTGTGTGGTTTGAAGACTACTACATTGTCGGTCTTTAATGAAAAGACTATTTGACAAATGTATTCTGTCGTCGTAAATAGTTTGTGTCGTACTTTTTCAAACGATTGGCGCAATAGTTATCACAACGAGATCTTAAAGTTTCAAAGAGAT
>OOFE01032604.1:29557-69337 GCA_900323365.1 Monocentris japonica | reverse complement strand
CCTCTCTCTCTCCTCTCTCTCTCTCTCTCATCTCTCTCTCTCTCTCTCTCTCTCTCTCTCTCTCTCTCTCCTCCCCTCTCTCTGGTCTGTCTGCCTTAAAGAGGCAATGCATCACTGTGCCTCGCGTCCCTGAAACCTCACCAGGGCTTCACAAGTAACTCCAACAGGGAGGAAGGATGAGGTTTAACCCCAAAAAGTATCCAGGCAGAAGACTACATGGCCATGAAATACACTTTCAGAAATGTGGATTTTGAGAGGATGGGACCTTTAAGGATGAGTTCTCAGTGGGGGCTCTGCTCTGTACTGGGAATCAAAGAGGGCCAGGAGTCAAGTCGGCAATTCGCAATTATAATTAGCCTTCCACCCCTTAAAATGTAGATTACATATATTCTCCATGCTACCATGTCCTCATGTAAAATTCATGTCAAGTCGGCGTGAATCACAGATTGGTGGTGGAGCTTTTGTAGTGTGAAGTGTTTCTCGCTGTTGTCGTGTTTGGGCGTCCCAAATGTGCTGCAGCTGTTTTAAAATGGAGCGCCCTGAATGATTCAGATCACACCGTGTAACGCCGCGCGTCCCAAGACAGCGTCCCGGCTGTCACCGTGCGCCCGCCGTGACTGGGTCGTCTTTATAAGCATCCACCCAGTGCACCAGCATCTGCACCAGAAACCAGAGGTGAAACATCTGGAACATCCCTCTGCTCTTATAACATTCCTACAGGGACTTCTACTGCGTCTGTGGTGATCAATACTGAGCTAATCACCTTTTGTAATTGTTTGAACGATAGCAGCTGTGTGATATTTTATATAGCATCCTTCTAAAAGTTGAGATTGCTATAGTTCTGTTTTGTAATGGTGGGTTTAGTTCCAGTGTTAGGGATTACATGTTATATTGTAGTAAGAGTACTCAGATTACTTTCTTGTGGTAACTAGTTAACGTGTTCTTTTAATATTCTTAATTACTTTTACTTACTACATAGAATGTTGTTGCTTTTATTTTTCTTTCATATTGTTTCATTTTTGTAGAAGAAAGAAGTGAGAATGCCATCTGGTGCAGATAGCATGCTGCGGAAAGACGTGCGCTTCAACAGTGGAATTCCTGTTTGTGCGATGCTGAGCCAAAAAACATCAAATCCAATAGATCAACTGAAATGCTATGCTGGATTGTGATTGGCTCCAGCTCCTTGCCTATATCATCTGACCTTCCACTTGTTTTTAATGTTCCGATTAAGGCTTTTCTTGTTGAAACGCGTCAGTGTTTCGTGCCTCAAGAAATAAGGCAATTTAGAAATACCCAATTTAGATTGTTCTAACTCACTCTTTTTTTCAGGAGTCATATTGAAAAAAAATGCAATGTACGTATGTTTAATATAAATGCATTTGTCTTGTCTTGCACTGCACCTTTAAAAAATGAAGCCATACTGCCACGGCATGTTTATGAAGTGGGCTATGCAAAAGCTACTTTTCATAAAGAGTAACTTTCTAACGTAACTAGTTACTTTTTAGCCAAAGTAACTTTCCCGCAAAACTGCCTAGTTCTGAGCTAGAAATTACATCGCTGTAAGAAAAAGGATGCAGACGCAACATGGGTATGGCAGCATGAGCCTGAGGCCTGCAGACTGTGGATCAATCCAGCTGATGGAACTCAATCCACTCAAACAGAAAACAGGCATCATCCCATCAAGGCCTCAATATTCTACGCACGCCTGATGAAAGTCATTATGGGCTGGATTCGCCTCAGGAAATGTTGAGTCTGATTTCAACATTATTCTCTTGGGAGCGACTTCATTAAGGAAAGTTCTGTGGTCAATCCTCCATCAGCCACCTTGAGTGGCAAACAAGCTGGAGCCATTAGTAGCCATGGCGATAAGTGACAGGCAGCTGACTACTGATGCAACAAGGGAGGCAATTATACATCAGGGGCCTTGTGTGTACTTTAGATATCCATGTGTACCTTGGAGGGAAGCTGAGCTCATTCATGAATAGATGAGTAAATCAATAAAAAATTGATGGGCCCTCCTCAAAACATCCACGGTGACTCGTCTCTTGGCGTTGTGCAGCATGACCTTCTCAGAAATAAGAATATGGATTTTCTGCGCCGAGTGTTAGAGACCATCTTCATCAACCGTTTTAAAAGTTCAAGTTGACACAGTCAAACTCTTCTCCATACGGGAAACAAAGAAGCCAAACAAGGATGGAACTTCATGACGATTTGGTGTATGGACTTGCAGCCACATACAGAATGTGTAGCAACCAGTAGCAATCAAGTCATGAAGTCTGATGCTTGTATATCATAAAAGCACTGACTGAACCCTTTTCAACAGGTTTCGCTGCGTCTTTCATGTATAGAAATGCCTTGAATTCAAACCCTGAAGCGGGGAATGATTAATATTGGACCTTGAGGGACACAATGAGAGAAATGATTGCACAAGGTAAAAGAAGTCAATACTTTCCCTCATCTCCTCCATACATCATGAGATTTCCAATCAGAGAGTGAACTTAGCGGATCATACCGGCAGCATGGGGCTTTTCTCCTCATCTCCAGTCACATTACATCACCCCCACAGCAACCCCAGCTCCATCCATTAGCTTGTCAGAAACTTTGAATTGGAATTGATTCAACTTGCCGTAATTTTTCATTTGTCTTGGTTATTTATCGCTGTGACAGCAATGTTGGTGCTTTTGTGTTGGGAATTTGAGTCCAGAATTACAAGTCAGACATATAAACACTCCCAAACACTGGATATGGATTCGCTTTTGACATTTCTGCCCCAGACAAAGTGTGAGAGTAGAAGTTGACCTGAAGCCTTTTGCGTCATGTGGACCATTTTGTCCATAAACACTATTTGAGTGACGGTGCTGTACACTGATGATGGAACACTGGCTACTATGATACTAATACTATAAAGTTTAAGCTTCACTTTTGAATTGCATTGGAGTCAATGGAATGTGTGAGGGAAGCAAAATCCAACGCTAAAAGACTGTGTCGGAAAGTCAGCTAAGTTAAGGAAGTAGGTGAGCATGAGGAAAGGAGTAAAGCTTTATTAACGCTGTTATGAGCCTTCAAAGTCCCAATCTGTGCTGCTGAGGTTCAGTCACCCCACCAACGGCTTCGTTTACACAGTAAACGATGAAGTAGACTAGCGCTACATGTCATGCCTCAACGACATAGCTTTTATGGTGCAAATTTTTACCAATGCACAATGGTTCAGTCAATGTTACAGTGCCCCCCCCCCCATGCCAATTATTTTCTAACTGCCTGCAGCATGATATTACATGCTTGATTGGCATGAAGGGTACCCATTAATGTCAGCCTTGTTAGTGAAAAGGTGAACGCATCGGTTCGCCGTGAGCTAAAGGGGAATTCTCCCGCCCTATCAGCGACCCAGCTCCTGTGTTGGCACGCCGCTCCCAGAGCCACGGGTCTGAATGTTTCATGGCCGTTAATTTGAAGTGTTGCTCGAGATCCCAGTATGACTAAATATTCAATGTAGCGCTGCTCCCATGCCAACTGACGGAGGGGGGTGAAAGGCATCGACATGGACGAGATGTGAGCTGCTTCTCTTCAGCTGGAGGACCAGCTGGTTCCTCTGTGGAGTCTCTGGGTCATATCTGCTGGAAGGGGATCAATTGTTCAGTATAGACTTTGACATGTCACCACAGATGTGTATTAGTTAATAGTTCTGGAGTGGCCAACCCTTAAAGACTATTTGTAAAACCCCAACATTGGGTGGCAGGCTGCCATGTGACTAAAGAGATCGACCCTCAACTGGAGCGCTCGGGTTCAAGCAGCCGGCCTGCCGGAGTGTCCTTGAGCAAAACCCTGAATCCCTACCAGCTCCAGAGGCGCCGTTCTGTAGATGACCTTTCGCTTTGACCTCGCCAGAGGTAAGCAAGCAGGGATCAAAGTCACATTGTTATGATCAAGGTGGGATGGTGGCTCAGTGGTTAGCGCTGTTGTCTCACAGCAAGAAGGGTTCGAGCCCCGGCTCTTCACACGTTGGCCTGGTTTCTACACACGTGCAAGTCAGATCACATTGGAGTTGCGACAAAGTGTCGCGGAGGTGGAGAGAGCATTAGTGATAGCAAGAGAGCAGCAGTTTTTGCAGTAACGCAAAACACAACATGTCAGGTGGCTGCATTGCCTTCTGGTCTACGGAGGCTACTGTCAGTGGAGAAATTCAGATGTGTGAAATCCAGGTTCAGAAAGTAAAAGTCCTTGCCAGAGTATTATCTTGGTTTTCTGATTGGTTCCACTCTACAGCATGGAGAGAGACTAATAATCGCGATCGGCTGGTTAAGAGCACAGGTGAAGAAAAATCCTGGCAGGACTTTTACTTTTGAACCCGGAGTTGGTATTGGTCTCTCTTCCTCTTCTCCGATGGATTTCTCCCTGCATGATTGTTGATCGTCGGTCTAGAAAGAAGCCCTTGCTCTTTGATTCTGAGGGGCTGACACCAAAACCTGACCTGACCTGTTTTAGATCCACAAAACATTTTCTGATCTCAAACTCCATTGTAACTGCAAGTATATCAAAGCGGTGTCGTCTACGTTTGGCCAGTTATCCGTAGGAATAAGAAAAATTCACTACCAAACAACAAAACAGGCCTAGAACCGCAAGGTACGTCGCCAGGAGCTGCTTTTTCTTTTTACAGTGTTAAAATGTTTTAGGGTGGATTTTTCCATCAGGATGTCCAAATGTTGTGGGCATCAACAGCCCTTTCACTAACATATAAGAGGCCAGCTGTCTTTGTTTCTGGAACAAATCATTTGGCTCAACCAATTATCTGGTGATCAATGTGAAGGACCCACTCTGAATAAAAATGAAAGCAAGAGCACCCAGCTGAGTGGAGACTGAAGAGGGGGGCGTTCCTCCAGATCAGTTTATATCTGCACTTGAATAACAGTGAACAATGAATTCCTCCTACTTGTTATTGTCACTGTGTGAAACAGTATATGTGCTGCCCCATAAATGAAGTAATGAAGAATAGCATTTTTCAGTAATTTCATGGCATGTGACAGCGTTTCAGATCACCTCGGCGACACTATTGTTGTATATTTCCAACAGGATAAACGAGACGATGGTATTTTCTCACTGCGTATAGCGCGACTACTGCATTTTTCATGTGAAGCGACGAGCAAACTGCTACAGAGGAAACATGCTGTAAACAAAAAACAAAAAAAATCCCATTCATCACCTAACATTCATCACATAACTGTTGCACATTAAAAGAAAAGCATCACTGCTGCGGCCCCCAGATGAAAACATCATGCAATATGGAGCAGTGTGCTTGTGGACAGAGTCCCGGGGGCTTGTTTGACTCACTCAGCTTACTGAACAACATAATGAAACGGTGATGGACGTGGCTCCTGTCTCACCAGGCTTCCTCCACTCTCCTCCTGAGTGCCACTTCCATGAATTATGGATGGACTATTTACAGTCTTCGCAAAAACAATCTTTTCAGCGCAGGCAGCAAGTGCTGTGTATTTCAACACATTATTATCCTGGTAAAGACCAGCATGCAGCGTATTACAGCTTTTACACAGCAGTTACCAGCACCTGCACTGTCTGAAAGGTTTTCAATACAGCGTACCTGAGAGAAAGAGTTCCAGCTACCCCTCTGGTTACATGTGGCAGCATTGCAACTGGTGCTTTGTGGGAACTAAATGCATGTCTGGATGCATCTTACATAAAGCCATCATGAACGGTGCTATGCCTACTGCTATTGCGCTAAAATTCAGGCCTCTCATTTTTTATTTTTGTATTTTCCACTGCTGGCTGAAACAACTCACAAGGTTGTTTTGCTCCGGCGCCCACAAGCATCCAAGAGCATCCCAAATTCAAGTTCCTTTGGTGAAACATTGTGACTGGCGAGACGTAAAAAGAAGAAAAAAAATTTATTGCTCCCTTCCCTGCACAAAGTGAACCAATGTCACCTTGCTCCCATCCAGAACAGAGGATCCAAACCAACGGCGTAATGAGCTGCTGTTTGTTTGGCCACAGGCTGTTTCTGGATGAGACATGGTGCTGTCACTCCTATTTTGTGGCAGCAGCCCCGGTGGCAGTGAATCACCATCTGAGTCTCCCACTGTCCTACATTTGATCAAAGTCTTTTCAATGCTGTATCTGGTCTAAAACCTCATTATCACTTTGCCCATCCAGACAGGGTGGGGCTGGTAGATAGACACCAGTTGTGGGTTAAATCCCCACAACAGCCAATGCGTCCATCCCTGCTGAAGTGCCTTTGAGCAAGACACTGAACAGACTTACAGTGATAGACAAAGATACAAATTCCCAATTACGTCATCTGTAACGTGGCGACGCTCTAATTGGCTCGCACTGTGACGTACTGCCGTCCTCCTAAACACTGGAGAAACTGATCCTGAAGCGGTGGCATTTCAACGGAGGGACACGTCACTCCGGGTCCGGCGTGGCGGCTCGGTGTCCTTGAGGACGCGGCTGTGCAACGAAGCAACAAAGTGCTTTATTAGATGTAGCTCTGGTCCGAGGTAGAATTCATCTCTCCAGTAAGAGGGATAATGTTTGGCCGCAACTCAAGAGGGAGGGTCCACCGGGTATCAATCACTAGAGGTGTCACATAAAAAAAAGCAGTGCTGGGTGATTTCACAGGAAGAAAGTCAATACAGTCAATAGAGGCAATCATCTAAGGGACGACGGCACTCAGGCTACTTACCAGTATTTACAAAAGACCCGGGCCAAAGATTTGCACCATTGGAAAATAATAAGATATGATTGCCAGAAAGTTCAGACAATCACACAAAAAGTGCCTCAGGGTGGATTTAATACGTTTCAGAAAGTTACCGGACACTAACTGAAGTATTCTAGTAAACTCCAAGCAGGTTAAAATACACACTGAATTCTTTACAACTATTATTTGCCTCATGTCTGACTGAGGACTATTTAAGTCTGTTGACCTTAAATACTTTGATTTAATATTTATAATAGCAAGTATATTACATGCATTTCACGAGCAGGTGATGTTTTATCAAACCAGATGACGGAGATATAAAAAAAAAAAAAATCAAGATGTATTTTCATGGATACACTTCCAATTTTGAGTAGGAAAACAGGAAGGCAAAAGGGAGCAAACCAGCCTTTGATTTACATTCATATGACAAGTATACAGGGGAAATTGGATTTCTTTTTTCATTTTAGAAAATGAATTTCCTGGTGGCAAATCAAATTGTATCATCTCATGGCATTAATATCCAGCTTTGAGCGTCAGGAGCTATTCTTCACCGCAGCGACTCGGAGGAACTTTAATACCTCCTCTCCGCAGAATGCCGTGACAATTTCCATTTCGCCTCCAATGTTCAAACAACGCCCCCGAGGCCGTTTAAGACATTTTTCACCCTTTTTAATTTACACATGAAAGGCGATAACATATCAAAGGAGTTCTGCTTTGAATTCAAAAGAAAACTTGTCTCTTGCCTTATGTCCCTTATGTCAACGAACTGGGCTAATTCTGTACCTCGAAGCAAGCCTGCCGGAGGGAACTGAAAGAGTTCAGTGTGTTTTACACCAACGCTCAAAATCATTGTAATAAAACTACCATGGCTTACTAGAAACACCATCCACCAAAGAGCCACTCACCACTAGCATCACATCCTTCCTTAACACTTAAATGTCTAACAGAGTTGGTTTTCATACATAAATCTCTCTGCAAATGGAAAATGTGTTGGAGGCTTGTGCACGGCTACAGACAGACACCATCTACATCCGCTTCTTGGCTCTGCACACCAAGTGCTGAATGGTGGAAGATGATATTTATAGTCACTCAGCAGGCCAGGGTAGGTGCACACTGGAGGAGGCGAATGAGGCTTTCTGAAGGAAATGGCAGCAGGGCGGCCGAGCGGTTAGCGAGCTTGCCCGTACCTGTGAGGTGACAGGTTTGATTCCAGCAACAGCTGTGCATCTTGCCATGGTGTCCTCGAGCAAGACACTGAACCCCCCTACCTGGCTCTCTCACTGGAAGTAGGTTTGGAAAACAGTTAGCTACATGCCTGAAATATGCACTGTTAGGCGATCTCTGGCTCCCCCTGAAGGACATAAACGAATACACACTGTCCCGCCATCAGTTCTTGAACGCAACACTGCCATGCCATCCCGTGATTAGATAGTTTAGCCTACTAGAAAGCGTAACTTGCACCGGATAACAAAGAAATAAGAAACAGATGATTTCCCCAAGGAGACAATGACAGGATCAACTGTTTCTAAAGTGCCTCTTTCTTCAACAGCCTCCAGAAGTGCAAATCTTTGGAAAGCATGACATTTGGCTAACATCATGACAAGCTAACACAAACACAGAGCAAATGTTGAGGTTTGGTTCACTGATGATCTTTATGCATCTATGTACCGGTCTGCTGAGGAACTGAAGCATGAGGGTTCCTGGTCGGTCAGTTGTTTCACATGCACATACACGCTTGACGCTTGAATTATCCAAATAAATGAACGCCAAACTTCCTCCACAGGCTTCACACTGTAAGAATATATTGTAGAGTCTGTCCATGCAGCCTTGTGTTTCAATAAGTTTCTTATTTTATTGTATTCCCATGGTACTCCCATGCTCCTCATGTGATCCACTGGCAACAGTCCCTCTCTCTCCAGAGCATCGTCAACAGCATGGATAAGTCTTCAACGGGTGAGCAAGGCATATGGAAGGGGGCTGGGATGAATATCTGGATCGAGAACAACAAATGTCTGTGCTCTTGAACACAATGAGATGTATCAGATCCAAAATCAACCCACTGATATTTCTATGAAAGCTTTGGACACATAAGCAAAACTTCAGAGCAGCAGTTCAATGAGAGATAATAACGACACTGTTCCATTTTGTTTACACCCATCTGAAGCTCATAAACCTGCAATACTGCAGGACAGAAGTGTCTGGAGTTCAGTCCAACTCTGTCAATCAAGTGTGTTCCTCTCCTGCTCAGGGCCTGGAGAGCTGACAAGAACAGTCTCTCAAACTTTTAAAGCACAGCTCCTTCTAAACCATGAAAAAAAAATGTGCTTTGGCTTTTAAGAATTGGAGTCTCTACAGCTGGACAGACCTGCACTTCGCTCTGGGGCGAGGACTGGATGTAGCTGTAGGAAGCAGCTGTGTTCGTGGTGAGGAGGCTACTTGGTGGCAGAATCCCCGTTGGGCCTCATGCTGAAGGGCTCCAGGCGCTCGCTCTCAGGCAGCAGGTTGTTGAGGCGCTCCATCAGCGGCACCGTCTGGTCGATGCCCATCTGGATGCGGCGTAGGATCATGGACATCTCGTTGACCTTCTGGATCTGCTCGGCGTACTTGGCGTAGCGCTTCTGGCGCTCCTGCATGATGCTGAACAGGGTCTCCACTGATAAGTCCATCTGGGAGGAGAGACAGAAAATGAGAGTGTAACTAAAAACACCTCAACTCCTACACACAACCGAAAACTCTCTCACACACAGATCGCAACAACAACTTAACAAACTGAGAAACCATTTTGTGCATGAGCATAAAAACAGTATTTCAAACCATCTTACAAAAATGTGCTTCTGCTAGTACTTTCAAAATATGTTGGCACATGCATTCCTTATGACATGCAATAGTTATACTGTAGTCATCTCAGTACCGTCAGCAACACTGTGTCTGCTTGCTCCTCTGTTTTTGGAGAGACTGAGCAACAAGCCAAATGTGCGATGTAGTGTTTTGGTAGCCTTACCTCTTTGATCCGCTTGACCAGGGCGTTCTGGTCGAAGGCGACGGCCTCGGCACACTGGTGTAGGTGGTCCTGGTAGCGGATGCAGAGCTGCAGAACCTGAGCCGAGTCCAGCCACACACTGCTGGGGGACGTCTGGCCACTCAGCACTCCTGTGGAGAGTGAAGACCTTAGGACTTTACTGGACACACTTGAACAGAGCTGACAGTTAGACTTTCAGAGTAAGATTACTGTAACTTACCAGTACACAGGATATGTGATAACTATCACTTGTGCTATTTAGGGAACGTGTCTACACAGAAACGTTGGCTCAGGATAATCATTATCAGCCAGCTAACCCAGCGCCACTGGTTTCCAGCTAACATTTGGCTCACTAGACGGAATTTGAAAATGGGCTGATGGGAATTGTTGGGAGAGGAGATGAAACTTTAATGGTCATCATGGGGAAACTGAAATGGTAGCGAAGTTGACGTGCTAGGCCAATGCTTCGAATTGATCACTCTCTCAGTTCAACTGAAAATAAAAATTAAAGCAGCTATACAGTGGCGGCTGGTGCAGTTTTCTTTTGTCGGGGCTGAGCCAAAAATCAAGCAAACATGTACTAAAGGTATCAATTTAATTCATCAAAAGGCCTTCATTTGTAATTGCTGAGCAAACATTGGAAATAGTGACTCAACACAGTCTTGTAAATGAACATGTGTTATAATGAAAACATGCTTTAAGTTAAAGTGCTTCAGTTAAGTACTAAGTAACTTCTGTACATACATTTTGCCCTCCTCTCCTTGAGAGATGCCAATGTCTCAGTGAAGTCAGGGATGTGTTTGACAAGTTTCTTGCCAATGCAAGATTGCTGCTGATCAGGTCCGAGGTCCTCTTTGACTCTTAGCTTCTCTGGCAATGTTCTTCTCTCAAACCCCGTTTCCTTCAGCAACTTCACTGAATTTTCTCTCCCCATGCTAGCTAGCTAATTTGCAGCCTAGGTCCGTTTCACGGCTCTTCCAACTCTACTGACGCTCAACCATTCATGCTCGCGTGTTTTATGTCAGACGTACCGCGAGCCACACGCTCTCTGCTGCCACCTAGTGGTTGGTGGTATGTAAGTAGCATTCGGATAGCTGCTGTGGGCGCTAGTGCCAGGCGCCCCTCTGAGCGCCTATCTCTTGTATTGAAGAGGAGCTAAGTGCGCATGTACAATTCATAACGAGAGTCAAGATTCCAACGCCCCAGTCCGGAAATATGTGACCCATCAGTAACTGTCTACAACATTATTAATTTACGTTTTATTGCAGATTATATGTTTCACTCACCAACTATATAATATTTACCTTGTTAAAATGTAATAATAATAATAATAATAATGAAGGCTTAATAATTTTAAGTCTTAATCGGTGAAGGTCTAGGAGGTGTGGTGAGCGGTGGCACGGCGCCCTAGCGCCCTCTATTGGTCCGCCGCCACTGCAGCTATATAGCTTACATGTACCCTGTTGTGTGATCAGGCTACATGCTGCTGAGGATGAAAAAAGCCCTTGGGAGATTTGCAGTTACCTTTCAGAAGCGGCTGAAAGGTGGGGATCTCCTGAAGCTTGATGACATCTGGGTCGTTGTGGATGTTACGCATTGACTGCGTCCCCTGGGCCACCACCACAATATCATCCATCTTTGCTTTCTGCTTCGCTGGGGAGGGCACCACTGCAATTACAACATTCCCGTTACATCACTGGTCCTGCTGTCACTTTAGGCGGTCTAGGCTTATTACAATAAAATCACAGGCTGCATAAAGTCTCACAAATTTTAGGGTTTATTACAACGTTTGGTAAAATAAGTAACCACTTAGCAGGTCGCCATACAGATGTCTTTGGCAGAATGTTACTCCACTCAATTGCTTGCTTTGTGAATTGGCCATCTACCATGTTTGATAGACTGTATCATTCCATTTTGGTTCAGAACAGAAATTGGCTGGACTAGCCTAGCCAATATTTCATTAAAGGTAACGTTATTTTACCTGATGAGCTGTAATCGGAGTGTTTGTGGTCCGAATCTGCACTTTGTTCGGCCCCCATGGTGCTGGCAGCGGTCAGTTTACGTTAACGTCTCCAAAATGTTAGTATGGTAGCGAAATCGATTGTATCAGATGACAAAGATGACTTGACACGATCTCCAAAAAAGAAACACCTCAAATGATCAAAAAGACAATCTGACCACAATGTCTGCAGGAAGTAAGCTCAAAGTCGCGAAAACGTTAGCTCTGTAGTTTGTACAAGCTAGCTAACCACACCTTCGCTAACGGTAACTAACGGTTAAACACTTGTCCCTTAAAAGGAAGTCCTTAGGTTGGTTCCTGGCTGTAAATACGTATTAGCCCACACGGTCTAGCACGTTACCTTATTTTTTTTAACGTTATTTTGAGCTAACACGGATGGTCGGCAGAGCGTTGAAACCATTTAAAGGTTGTAATGTAGAGCCACTTCCGTAAATATTGATCACGTGACCAAACGTGCGCAGACTCAGATGGCGCTCGCTGAGTTAGGAGGGTGTGCATTGTTAACAGCATTTATTTTCAGTCCAATTTACTGTAATATGAACGTACACTTTTGACACCTGACCTTTGGTTGTGGCTATCACTAATGCACTTACAAATGAGGAAAAGAAGCAAAGACAAAAAGTACCAGTGCTGCCTCTTGTGACCAGGAAGTCACACGTTAACAGGAAGGAATTCCAAAATGTTGAATGTTGATATTTGAGGAAAAGTTACATGAAATTCATCACTCAATACTTAAAAAATACAAATAATTCAGTCCTCATTAATGTTAGTGTTGGATCAGAAAAGGTCTTCAAATGGCAAATGATTTAAAAGTTTTTCTTCACTTTGGTGTCGCTTTTTTCAAATGGTGGCTATCTCATTTTGAAAGAAATCTCCAATCTTGAAACTTAGTTGATCAGCAAGGTTTGCAAAAAAACAGCAACACCAAAACACACCATCTTTGAAAGTTAACTTCAACCCTGGAGATTTAATAACATACGTGACACTGAAGATCAGAACTGCAATAAAAACACTTCAATTCTAAACACCAAGTATAAAAAAACAGACAACATACCAAGACTCAATTTGGAATAACATGGAACAACCTTGAGGAAAAAACCAAGTACCATATCATTTTAGAAACTTCAACACTAGAACTCAAGCCTCAAGTTGGGACCCCTCAGAGGGTAGCAAGTTGATGTGATGACGATGGTGGGTGAGGGGCCGTGAAATTAAATGGGATGTGAAAAAACAAAAAAACAAATATAGTGTCATGTTTTCAATCTTTGCAATGAATACCTTTTTCTTGTGGAAAATATTTGAGTGTTTAAGTCTCTAAACATCTTCCAATAATTATGTGAAATGTCCTCAAAAGGGAGTAACAAAGTCATCATTTGGCCTGTTAACGCCTGGAACATGGGGCTGCATTTTTGGGTGTTGGGCGCTGAAAAGGTTGAGAACTACTGATATGGTCAATGAGGAAAAGCGAAATAAAATTGAAAAATGAGGACTTCAGGCTGAATCCGGGCTACCAGAGTCCCGTCGTCCCTCCTCTCTAGCATCCGTCTGTTTCCCGTTGGCCTCCTCGTTCAGAGGATAGGGCCTCAGGTCCAGGGTCAGAATGCGGCTGAACATGCACTCATTAAACTGTGAGGGATAAGAGAAAATCCCATTGACTGTAGTGTCGTCACAATAACCGAAACTTCAATACTACTTTGATACCGTTGCTAAAGATTCAATTCAATATTGTATCGTAGTATTGAATTTGTACTGGTAGCAAAGTCAAAACTCTGGTATTGTGACACAAATTGACTGTATCATCGTAAACAAAACACAATAATATATATTTACGGCGGTTTTGTTTACCTCTGAGAAGACTCCCAACAGAGCGTCGGCCCTGGAGAAGAACTCCTCCTTCAGGGAGATGATGATGATCTGTGTATTCTTCGTGGACTCCTCCCTGATGAAGCTGGTCACCTGAACAAAAACACCCAGGCATGCACACAAACCAACACACACACACACACACACACACACGCAGAGAATTATTGTGAGGCGGGGAAAACCTTTCATCATTGCACTGTTCACATGGATGCCGCACCCAAGCACTTCTATCATCAACATGATCTGCTACAACTCATTATTGGTTTTATGTCCTTTGTGCTGCGGCTTTAAGGCCTAAGACAAATTTCCCTGCAGACACGATGAAGTTTATCCTCTCTTATTATAAATAATCTCCCACTGAAAGAGCCCTTTGCACACTGAACAATATTCCCTATGCTGGATTGGTAGACTGAGATATCAATACACTTACAAACTATGCTGCCATACAAAGCCAAAGATCAGTAACTCCATGAGAAATAGCAGTGAGAACAATGGCTTCAAAATGTATCTCCGGCACCAATAGAAATATTGTTGGTACCCATCATTTAGTAGCATTTATGGGTATGGTATTAAATCTAAACCCTGGATATGGCAATACAGAAGAGTGCTGTTCTGAGCAGGTTCCTACATATACCACAATTTCCATGACCAATATTTGTTGGAGTCTATGTTGCAAATGTCACATGTTTTTTTTATGTTGAATATGTGATGTGAATGTCCCAGGTCTTATTTCTGGCTACATCAATCACTTAGGACCGATACTATCAGGGCATTTCTGATCTGGGTTTTTATTCCTCAAAGGGAAGTGGATCAACAAGCAGCCAAGCTTCACATTAAACATTTCACTGGTTGAAAAAAACATATTTCCATGACATTTCCAAAACTATATGTACGTATTCCATTTCCTATGACCATAGGAACCCTGTCTGAGGAAGCTTGCCTTTCCGATGTTAGTGTTGTCCAGGGCTGCATCGACCTCGTCCAGGACGAAGAAAGGAGCAGGACGGAAGCTGAGAGAAATGACACGAACATCAGTGTGCCAAACGGCATAGAGACATTTAAGGCATTTAGCCGAAACTCTTATCCAGAGAAAAGTACAATGAATTAAACAGTAGCTTCAAGCTTCAAATCTTAGATCGCCAACATTACAAGCAACCACCAGTAAGCACTGTAGAACCTAGAATGGTCACGTATGAGATGAGCTAGGAAAGGAGAGAACAGTCAGTCAGAAGAGTTAAAAGGTTTTTTTTTTAAAGACAGGAGCACTAATTTCAGTAGAGGAGGAGAGAAGGAAGCTGTAGGGGGATGTGATGTTTTCAGGTTACAACAGAAGATAGGGAAATTTATTACAGTCATTTAGCAGACGCTTTTATCCAGAGCGACTTACAAAGTTGATAGACACTATGTGGGGATTGAACCCACGACCCTGAGAGTCTCTACCCACAATGAGCAATTGTGCAGTAAATTGCACTTGTTATTTGGGCTGAGCAACGAGGCCAGAACGAATGTAAAGGAAACATTGATTTTTCGAAGTGATTTTGGGAAAGTACGGGGGAGTACGACAGTAAGCCAATCTGTCAGTGAAGATGCTTTACTCATATTTTTATACTCTCAATATGTTTGGTTGTTGTAATTATTTGTTTTATCTTCAGTATTTACTTTTTCTTATCAGTATCTTATTCTCTGCTTCTGTGATGACCCAATTTTCCAGTCTCATCTAATGTAATGCGATCTAGTCTTGGGGTCTGAGCGTGCGGCTGGTGTTACCTGTGGATGGCGAAGATCAGTGCCAGGGCGGCGACGGCCTTTTCCCCTCCAGACAGGTTGTCCATGGCCATGAAGCGCTTTCCCGGCGCCACACAGTTGTAGATGATGCCGCCCAGATAGGGCTCGTCTGGATCCTCTGCACTCAGGATGGCCTGGAGGGAGCACATCAGCCACACACACACACACACAGGTGGTTATTTCATTTCCTGCATCAGGACCTTTTCAGTTTCTTTTATTGAATCTTGCTGTTTTATGCATGTTTTTGTTTCCCACCACGTTGGTTATGTGGTCGTTTAGATTCTGCCATGCAATTTAGTCTTGGCTTGTCATCTTGATTTTTTGTTTTCTTTTTTACAACCCCCTTGAAGTTTTTTTTTATCTTACCAGCTTGAATAAGCAATTTCTGTTTCCCTAATATCATGAATTTCAATATGCCAGGGTTTCTCAAACTGAGGGCAGGGAACCAGCGCTGGTCCCTGCAACGTTGCTCGGTAAGTTGAATAGAAATAGATGCACTCCCACTTTTAGTTTTAAGGTTAAGTCCTTTGGACAAAACTACTTCTGTCAGTCAAGTCAAATAAAGTCAAGTAAAGGTTATGTATTGAGCAGTTTTTACAAACATTATTGTCATAAAGAAAAACAAAGGACGCAAATACAGTTAAAATAGGAAAAGTAAAACAGAAAAAACATCTGTCATCAGATGGTTGCTATGTTACCACTTTGATAACTTATGCATTGATGTGTTTTTACCCTAGCCTATGTGTCTCTGTCTGTCCTTGAGGTTGTGTTGCTTCACCTGAGCGCTGGTGTTCCTGCATAGTCTTTTATAGATCTGGTCGATCACGATGGACACATGCTCAAAACACTGGCTGAAGAGGCGGAATCGCTGGGCTTTGACCTGCTCAAACTCCTGGTTGCACTTCCTGGCTGCCTTAGTGCTGGCATCAAAAGCTGAGTATGTGAGAGACAACATGGTCTACATACTGGAATGTAACACAGATGTAGCTGCTGATGGCTGTGCAGTAACTTACTGGGATCTGCACTATAATATATAATATCAGGGTTTCTCTCAAAACTCACACAAAATCAATATTTCATTGTATTTATTCATTTGATTGGGACCAAACTGCCAGCTGAGTGAATACAGTGGTTATCAGCAACATCTGCAGGGTATAAAACGTCGAGGGGAGCATTATTTTTGGGAGCAGCACGCCCAGCAACTTCTGTATATCTGACTGTGTGAGCAATAGTCTTAAATGAGTCTTTTGTTAATACATAAAATAAATACCCTGACTACTTTCACTGCATCACTTTTCATCTGCATTTACGTTGGCCAACCTTACCCTACATAACGTGGATACAGGAAAAATGTATCTAAATGCGTGTTTACCTTCAATTTTAAGCAGAAACAGCCCAAAATAATAAATGAAACTTTATATATACAGTACATTCAACAACATACCCTCCACCACTCCCTGGAACTTGTCCTTCACCTCCCTCATCTTCTGCAGGGCTTTGAGGTTGGGGGTGGTGGTGCGCTGTAGCACTCTGTCTATGGAGGAGACTGACTCCCTCATCCGCGCCAGCTGGGCCTCCACCTCCTCCTCCACCAGCAGATGCTACACACATGCACACACACATGCACACACACACACACGCGCGCACACACACACACACTGATGACTGATCTCACACATCAATAGTAAACATCAGGTTTTGGTGTTAGTCCCTCAGAATCTAGACCCACCATTTTGCACCAACGATCAACAAACCTACAGGAAGAAATCCATCACAGAAGAGGCAGAGATAGTTTCTCCACCGCTATATTTATAGGCCCATACGCCCAGCTTTGATTGAAAGCAACAATTTCACACCTGTTTGGAAAGTCATTCTGGGAAACACACAAAACTAACTCAAGTGGAAGTAGACGAGGCAGGTTGAGGGAAAGTGGGTGCAAAAAAGTAACACAAGAAATAACAACAAAAAAAACCAACACAAGAAATAACTCCTGGAGTGCAATGAACATCACAGATTGATGATATTTAACAGTGTAAGAGTAAAGAAATGTTTTGTGGTACATGCTGGTCATAAACAACATTGACAGAAAATAAGGACGATGATGAGGGAACTGAGAGGTCTCACCCTGAGCTCTGTTCCCAGGTCAGAGTAGTCGATGACTAGTTGCGCCTCTCTCTCATAGACGTCCATGGTGGTTGAAGTGCTCTCTGACTCAGAGTCCAGCTGCATAGACCAGAGGAATCAATCATCTAAGAATACTGACAGCAAGGAGCCTCTAGTCCTTTCATTCCTATTTTCCAAAAACTCAATAGCTTCTCTTGGTCTGTGTTACGCTAATGGCAGCATTCACAGTTCCCACAATTCTGCACTTTTTCCAGACCTGACCTGAAAATGATCAAATTAATTCCCTATACTTTTCCAGACCTGTGCATGACATAGATATACAAATGGTTATTCAGAGGAGACAAGGAACAGTCAATTCTCACAACATACATCCCTATGTCCTACCTGCACTTCACTGATCTCGTGCAGGCTCCCTGACAGCAGCGTGATAGGCAGGCCCTGGATCTTGCAGGCCAGTAGCAGGTTGTGTTTGGCCATCCGTTTCTGCTCCAGGGCCGTTTCCACTGATATCACCTCCCTCTGTAGCTTCACCAACTCTCTGGAAAAGACGGAGAGGAGCGGGGAGGAAGAAAGAACACAGGATGCTGTCTCAGAGTTCTGTACTTTTTCCCTCTAGTTATTTTTTGACTGATTTAGAAATTTTGCTTCAGCGTTGAACAAGTTGGGAAACATCAGCCAAACATCACCTGGGGGTTCTTTTATTTTCTAAAATATAGTTGGCAGGTAAAAACAGTTAAAGCTGCTGGTAGTGTTCAAAATGATTTATGCTATGACTGTCAACAAGGTCTACACTCTATGGCTGAAGAATATTCTGTAACAACAAATTTCACATTATGTGAAATGACAGTGAGTCTAAAACTACATAAAATGTGGACTGAACAATACTTTTCCATCGTTTTTTGTAAAATTCACAAACTTATAGAATCATGTATTACAAATATTACAAAATGTTTATTTTCTAAAAATCTCATTACTTTTACTTCCTGGAAAAATGTATTGTAGGTGTACATAAAAATCCCAACCAATAATATCATGATGGATTTTTGAACATCCCTCCCATCATATAAAACCTGTAACTTCACAACTTTCAAAGTGACATGATTGGCAACATGATACATTTTCACCCCCAAAACCCTGTTTCCTTTTCCTAAGGCACCATGTTGTGTTCCGGTGGCTGGAATTTATATATTTCTCTCTCGTTTGTTATGATCCAACCTGCCCACATTTGATCAGTCCTTCTCCGTGTTATGCTCCACCCCAACGTCCTGCTTCAACTGGAAATATGTCAAGTTACGAATGCAAGACATAACTGCAATGTCGTTTCCTTGTGACTTTAAGGACGTAAATATTGTAAATCTGATTTCTCAGCCTTACCAGACTTGCACAGGAACCCTGACAAAAGGCCTGTCGTTCTTTTGCTTAACCAGGGCGAGTAGCATTATTGAACATTTACCACTTTTCAGAGTACTGATAGTAGCAGCAGTACTTGTAATAGCAGTAATATTACCTGCTGGTCTCCTGGAGGCTCTGGGTCTTCTGGTCCAGCTCAGCCTTGGTATCAGCCACCTGGCTCTTCTTGAGCAGCAGATGGTTCTTCAGCTCCAGTACCTTGGTCTGACTCTCCTCCACTACTGCCAGCAGCTTCTCCTCCTCCTGGGAGGGAATGGAAACATCAGGCTGAACAAGTCTGGGGTGGCCTAATGGTTAGAAAGACTGACCCCTAACTGAAAGGTCACATGCTTGAGTCCCTCTGGATGATAGTGCCTGTTAAATGTTTACCTTCCTCTGGTCAGCCATGGCTTTCTCCTCCTTGGCGATTGTCTCCTCCAGCTTGAGGAACTTCTTCTTCTGCTGCTCCAGCTGGTCTTGTTCATACTCCAGCTGGGCACTCAGACGGGTGCAATGGCTCTCAAACTCCAGCCTGGCAGGGGAGACGGGTGCATGGACAGAGACAGACAGGTAGAGAGAAGCACTGCAGCCCTTGCTGCTCAGTATGTTAACATGCTGTAGCCCGAATTACAGTGTCAGGAACAAGGACAGAATTGTTCAGAGCTATTTTTTCCCATCACTAATTGATTTAATTGTAGGAGGACTATGGATCGATCTCCGTCTATTCATTCTTTCATTCGTCTTGCCGTTCGTCCATCCATGCCAGACATAATGATGTGGTAGATACTGGTGCGAGGTCACTGTACCGTTTCTTGTCCAGCTCTGCCTGATGTTTCAGGTGCTCCTGCTCATACTCCCTGATGTTGTCCACACCAATCTTAGCACAGAACTCAGCAAACACCAGGTCCTCCATCTGAACACACAGAACATGGTCAACACTATTACTGACATACAGAAATAGAAAATCTTTCCCTTTCTAATAATCCTATTTGGCAGGTGAATTTTGGAATCCAGCAGCCATTGTGGCCACCAGGGTGCCTCAATAGATGCCTTTGTGTTACACCCGCTGTAGGCCAGTGTTGCTCAGGTTTTGGCCCATGACCCCTAAAAATAAAATGATGCCAACTTGTGATCCCCTGATGTGATGGTGAACTGTGACACCAACCAGTGATTCCATGATCTATTTAACTTTTAGCTGTTAATGGAGGAACTCAAGAGACTGAAAATTTTCATTATTACACAAAAAAATAGGACTGCAAAAATGCAGTCATTAGCTTTGGGGGCAAACCCCATGCTGTGAGCCATTACTGCAGGCCAAACCAACGTGTTGAAATCACTTGGAAAAGCTCTGCTGACAGCAGTACCTGATCAATCTTGGTTCTGGTCTTCCTCATCTGAGCATCCTTCACCTTCACACTCTCCTCCTGCATCTGGATCTGAGACTCCAGGTTGGCTAATTCACTCTCCATACGAGAGATCTCCTGCAGACATTTAGCAGCACCACAGGACAGAGTGATAAAGAAGTCGGTCGGCCAGTCATTGTTCAGTAATGTTTTCTGTAAATACATTTTTCATTTAAAGGCAGTATCTTATGAGTTTCCCCTTCCACTGAATCGGCGGGGTTGGGTCACCCTGCCTTAAACAGCTGCCAACCTACCTAAAATAATTCCATTAGTATGATGTCAATTGGTTTGATTTGATACATTAGCAGAGTCAACTGAATGAATGCTCTCTCGGCTGTAAAGCTGCATTATGAAGAATCAGAAGTTCACTGGTCCTACCGCTTGGCAGTTGCGGATGTTCTTCTTGCGGAGGTTGTCTAGCTCAGTGTTGGAGTATTTGAGGCGGGTCTGAGCCCCCTGAGCCTGAGCTTGGATCTGTTTCAGCTCCGACTCCTTCCGTTTCAGCTTCATCAGCCCCTGTCACAACACCATAGCACAATATGACAATTATTGTGTAGACACTACTATCTACTCTTAAAAAGGACGTTGCCATTTTCAGCCCATCTGTGTGTGTCTAGTTCAAGACAACATACATTTGTGTTACTATTCAGCAGAAATATGTTAGTTGCAACACAGTGAGAGAACAGATTTTCTTAAAACAATCTCTGAGAATTATTTGCAGACGGGGCAGGAAATCAACACTAGCCACCAGTCAAATGCTGTTAAATCTTTGCGTGTGGCTGTTAAGTTGCATTAAATTAAATTGAATATTTTTTTATGCCAGATACAAAGACTAATTTCACAACTGAAATGAAAGTGAAAATGAAAGCAACAACAGACTTATCAGAATATAGGTCTGTGGGTCCGATTGCTCAACAGTAAAACAAGGTACCAAGAAACAAACCTGCACTATGTAACTTTATGTCATTTAGTCGTTGACCCCGAGTGGCAGCAAGAGTAACTGTGTGCAGCTTTGGTAGCAGCTTCAGTCATCTTTGCAAATGTAATGCATAACAGAGTTCAGAGTTCAGTTCTGTTGGACCCAGGTCAGCCTAGGAGACGTGTATTGACTTACACGCAACTCGGCAGTCAGCTGCTCCTTGCGCCCCTTAAGCCGTGTCATGTCCTTCTCATCCCAGCGACGGGCTTTATTCCGCAGGTCACTGGAGCCACCAGAAATCACCCCTGACTTGGCAAACATGGTCCCGTCCAGAGCTACTGTCTACGGTGAACACATTTGATCACGTCTGCCATGGTAGTGCAACTCAAGATGGAGATTAGCAAGATTTACAACTTCAGGGCGGTAGGTGGGGACCCAAAATGGGTTTAGTTGGTCTAGACAATTTTATATTTATTACAGTGTCCCTGCTTGGTCTGCTGATAATCTCATACATAGTGATTTTATATCCAATATGCAGCTTGATTCATCAGGCACAAAGGGACAGGCATTTTGCCCAGCATGAGAAAACCCTGTTCAGGAAGCTGTCTGAAACACCTTTCCCTCTGAAAAACATCTAGCCTCTTGCAGTTACACAAGCCACAGACTAAAACTAGGTTTCACAATCTGAACTGTCCTGACTGTGGTGGTCAGTATAGCAGCTTTGGCATAGTTGCTAACAGTTGGTGTACTGTCGATAACCTGAGGTTGGGCTCACCTTGATGCGCTCTGGCCCATCGAATGCTACACTTCTTGCCTCTTTGATGGTCTCACACACCATGGCGTTGCCACAGACAAACTGCACCACCTTCCTCAGCTGGGAGGCTGCTGTTGCAGAGTTCCACTGCACCACGTCCACCACCATCTTGGCCCCCCGCACCTCCCTCAGCCGCTCATTCAGAGGACTCACCTGGACACGGTAGAGATGGGTATGTGTGTTAGAGCAAGTGAGAAATAGACATTCAGACAGACAAGTTCTACACATTGTATTTTAAAAATACAAAGTTGTTTAAAACAGTGGTTCTCAACCTTTTCAGTTCTCAACCACCCAATAAATGGAGTGATCAACGTGCAGTGCTGTGCTCCAAGCATAAACGTGCAGAATGATAAACACCAGTTGATGATTTCTATTTACCCTTTTCACCCTTTTTATCTTACATAAGTATAAGAAGCATAGGCTACAAATATTCATTATTTCACATTAACATTGCATTTATCATAAATATTAAAAACAATATTGTGAATTTAGACTTTAGAAATATATTTTTTCAGATAATATGAATCATCTTGAGACCCCCCAATATTATCTCATGACCCACCAAAGCCACAGATTGAGAACCACCAAGTTAAAACAACTGCTTTGATAAATTAAGTAATCAAGTAATTGGTTAAGTGTTGGGTGATTTACTATTAGACAGAAATCAAATGGTAAAAATCCTAGTCATTCAAACTTAAACAAGTTGCTAGAGCAAAGATCTTCAATTCCATGCTTGTAAAACATATCTAATGTGAACATCTCATATTTTATGTTTATACAACCTACTTACATCATTTTCAAATATACTTTTGCCATGGAAACTCTGTTTCAACTTACATCCAGATAGTCAATGGGCAGGAAGGTTTCGGGCTCGGCTCGCTCCTGCTTGATGAAGCAGATGCAGTCACGGGCCACCTTCTCCGAGGCCACCACGATGGCATTCATGTAGCGGCCAAACACCTTGGTGACAGCCAGCGAGTACTTCTTATGGATGGGGCTGCAGAGGTCCACCAGACGGCCATACTGGGACAAACAACAGAGAGAAATGTTTGAAAGACACCCCCCCCACACTAGTGGGTTAAATTTAAGGGTCAGCTATAGAACAACACTCCTGGAGCTGGTAGGGACCCAGTGTCTTGCTCAAGGACACTTCAGCAGGGTTAGTGCTTGTGTCAATGGGACGTTGAACCCAAGCCTCCCAGTCGAAGGATGGTCTCCCTACTCACGACACCACCATAGTGAACAAAGTCTGTCTCTCACCAGAGTCTCAGGGTAGAGTCTGCGGAGCCTCTCCAGCACCTCCTTGCGCTGCTGCTGGCGTCGGCTTTCCTGGTTATCCAGGCGAGCGTTACCCAGCTCCTCCAGTACCTGGCCCAGCTCCTGGTTCACCTCCTCATTACGCTGGCGGCCCGACTGCAGCTCCTCACTTAGGCTCTGCTCCTGCTGACGGTACTCCTCAAGGGAAGCCCTGAGACATACAGTGCCTTCATAAAGTATTCAACACCCTTGAGTTTTTCCACATTTTGCAAATTCAAAGTAGATTCAATAAAGATTTCTGTCACCAATCTACACACAATAATCCATGATGTCAAAGTGGACTGTTTTATTTTATTTACAATTTCTTTACACATTTCTGCTTTTCATTTTGACGTATTTGTAGAGTCAATAAGTATTCAACCCCTTTCCAGTGACACTCATTGAGCTTGAGTGGAGTCCACCTGTAAACTGTAAAACCCAGAGACAGAATTGTGAGGAGGCACAGATATGGGGAAGGGTATAAAACAATTTCTCAAGTGTTATGGAAAAAATAGAAAAAATACAAACTAACAAAGACTAGACTACAATTCCTTACAAGTTCTTTGGCTACGTGTAAATCTTGTAAATCCTTTCTGTCACTTCAAATTTAGAACAGTGTGAATATGTGTGAATATTTTCTGTGAATGTAACCTGAGTGAAGAGAGGAGAGAGCATTCTTCCTGTTAAATGTGAATTAGCGCCTGCAAATGATTGCACACATAGCGTCTTTGTATTGTCCTCCTCTTCCAAACAACAGCGATGGATGCAGGATGTCTCTGAACGCATTTTGTAGATTTTCCACTTGCCCACAGTCTGCGTACGAACTTGGAGTGTCATTTGTGAGTGTCAAAATAAATATTGGCAACTCCCAAAATTTGTTTTATATCTTTCACTGTAGAGGGTGTGTTGCAATAAGTAAGTAAATCTTTATGTATATACCACCTTTCAAAACCAAGGTTACAAAGTGCTTCACAAAACAAAGAAGCAGCAGCAATTTAAGGGAAACTTCACAGAAATGACAGACAACAACATCAGTGGAAAGTCAACAACCGCAGCCTTTGAGCCACCCTGGCAAAACACAGTCTCCTCTTGATTTAAGAGGAGACAGCCAAAAGCCATTGGTCTGAGGACCTAAAGGACCCAGCAGTTTTATGTTTTATGGGGTGTTAATAATTCACCAATATATAAAGGAGCCAGACCATTTAAGGCCTTACAGGTGATTAAAAGTCTTAAAATCGATCCAGGGTTCAACAGGCAGCCAGAGCAGGGAAGCCGGTGCTGGGGTAAAGCTTTCCCTGCACGGGGTCCCACTGCTGCGTTTTGAACTAAGTATGATCTGGCAATTACAAGGCATTACAGTATCAAGTCAAAAATCTTCGTAAGACGGCAATACGGCCACGGCATGTCTTTTGTTCAATACTCCTTATTTATAATACCAACAAAAATAACTGAAGTGAAATCTTCAGATTGAGCTGGAAAATGTAGCATAATTAAATTATTCCTAATAAATCTGAGTCGTTTCATCAAATGAAATCAAATCATTTCAGGCAGACATTAAATTACGTTGATCCAACATGATTCAGGTCATTTAGTCATTAAGTTGCATCCATTGTAATCATGTATAAATCAAGTAAAAATAATTTTGCCTCATAATCATAATGTATGGAAGGCTGCATTTCATTTTTAAATAAATGTTCAGAGTTGCATGCAAACTTCTTTTCGTCATTTCATTTAGACCATCTGCTGTAGAGAAAATAGTCAAGCTGCCTATATATGATGCCAAAAGTGCAGTAAAATAATTTTGCTACTCAAATCATCAAGACTTAATAGAGAAAAAAAAAAATAGAGATTAATTTAGCCGTGACAGTGCTGCCCAGTACTAGGACATTCAAATGCAGGGCACCATACGGCACAGCAGCCATTTAAAACGAAAAATCAGTGCAGGTATGTTTGAACTATTGAGGTTGCAGAGGGTGTGGATGAGGTAAACGGGCGTCATACTTGCAGGAGTTGGTGTACTCTTCTAGTTTCTCTGTTCTGCGAGTCAAGTCCTCCAGCTGGCTCTGGCTGTTCCTGATGGCAGCCTATGGCCACAAAGATGAGATGATGATTCCCACTGGGGTTTTAATTGAGGCTATACTGATCACAGACTTATTAATGGTAAATTAGACAATACTGAGTTGATAGATTTATCAACACAGAGCATGTTTCAGGTTTGTCTTCCTATGTTATTAACTTGTTTCAGCAAAAATCTGCTGATGACAGTACCCCCACTTCCTTCTTCCTGCGCTGGTCGAAGGCCATTTTCTCGCCGTCGGCCGTCACCTCCCAGTGCAGCTTCTCAGCCTGCTGGCTAAGGACAGCACCCTGTCTCCTGGCCAGCTCCTTTAGCTCCTTGTACTGCTCCAGCTGCAGCAGAAGTGTACACACACACATACACACACACACACACATATACACAGGACATGATGTCCAAAGGTGTTCATTAATGCAGTGCAATGATTGACCCCTTTATTAATCTAGGAATCGACACTTAATATGACCAAATGGAAAGGCAAGTAATTAACTATAGTAAGTAATACACTATTAACTACACTCCCATCTTCTGGGGAACACACATAAGTCATGGCATTTGTCTTATTCCACTGCCTTACTGTCCAACTCTACCTTGGCTAAAAAAATAAGAAGAAGAATCAAGAAATAATAAGAATCTGTCAATACCACTATCAAATTTTATAGCTAGTTTTATACGAAACTTCATTGTACACACCGGTACAATGCAGTGAAAAAAAAGACCTCAAAATATTATATGTGAGACACTTAATGTCACACCTAATGTCAAATCCTACATGAAAGAAATGCATGGAGGGTACAGGGAGTTAAGCATAGTTTTCCAGCCCCCCACCTGGTCCTCCTCCAGCTGGATGTCTCTCCCCCGGGAGGCCCCCTCCTCTTGGATCTGCCTCTCACAGCTCCTCCAGGCCCTCTCCAGCTCGGCGATCTCCCGCCTGCCCTCTGCCAGCTCCTCCTCTTTCATGGCCCTCTGCCTCAGGCCCTTCTGCAAGGCAGCACGGACCTCCTCAGCCTTCTTCATGTGATGGGAGGTGTTTACCTTGGCCTTGATGTACTGGGGCCGCCGCTGGCACAGGATCTGCTCCTGGGCGCTGGGCAACAGAGTTAGAAGAGGCCAGCGTTAAGCCTAGTCAAGTCAAGTCAGCATTATTGGCACCTGTATTTATCTATTTCTCTAATATACTTGTCTAATATATTGTATTGTATTGTATCATTGTATCTTGTATCATCTGGATCAGAACTGTACAGATTTTTTACCACCCTTTGTTGCAATCCAGGATCAGGCTCATCTTGCTGATCTGAGTCAGTTTTTCAAAAAATTATCAGCTAGTATCATTCTGATCCAGATACCACAAGATCAAAGTTGCAGGATCCAAACTTGCAGTTTTTAAATAGACCTCTATCTCGCCATCTGTTGGACAAATGATGTTACAGCATGTTGGACCAGCAGTTTGCATGTTACTTTTATTCACTTTGTCTGCACAATGCATCAGAACAAAATTCAAAAGTCTCACTGAATGGCAAAAATAATTCAAAACAAAACTTTCCATTTCTTCGCAAAATGTTTTCATTTCAAGGACCTTTACAAAAAATACAGGTTCACAAGAGCATCTCTCATTGACCGTCCAGCTGGTCCACCCTGCTGAAATGGTGGCAGGTGCTATGAAACTCTGTTTTGAAGATTTTGTTCATTTAATAAAACATCTCATACTGTTTTATACTAAAACTTTTATACTCATACTTTCAACCATTTTTATGTGTTTTTTGAATTGTTTGTAAAGCACTCTGGGTTGCATGATTGTATGAGATGTGCTCTGCAAATAAATCAGATTTTGTTGTGATAGTTTCAGCCAAGCCACCTGATTCGTAAAAGATGAGTTCCAACCGTGGTGATGATTCCCATAAAGTGGTCTATTGGTTGCTATGCCATCTCTAACCAGGGATCTAGTTAGTGATCTGTCTTGTTTTCTCCTTGTTTTATTCTTAAAAACAATTCAGCCAGCATTGCATTCATTGTTGACTGTTGTACAAAAGGTCAGAATACCCTTGACACACACACACACACACCGGATCTCCTTCTCGGTGTGCTGCAGCTCTCGGGTGAGGCGTCCATGCTCCTTCTTGTGGGCTTTGACCGTCTGCTCCCAGCGCTCCAGGTCATCGTTCTTAGCGGCTGCAGCCTGCTGCTTCTCCCTCAGGGTGTCGCTCAGAGCGCTGATGCTCTTCCCGTTGTGGTAAAGCTCAAAGAGGCTCAGCTGCAGACGGCTCTGGTTCAGATCGTCCAGCAGCGCCTGATACTTCTGGGCCTGGGGTGGGGTGGGGAGAGGTGGGGCGGTCAAGACAGGAGGGAGAGGGTTGATGGAGGTTAAAGGCCAGGTGAAACTAAGTTAATGGAGCTATTTTTTTCAGGACCCAGGTTCAAGCCCCCCATTTTCCACCCTGCTGAAGTGTCCTTGAGCAAGACACTGTTCCCTACCAGCTCCCTACCAGGTGCTGTTCTGTAGCTGACCCTGAGCTCTGACTAAACGTAAAGAGAATTTACCTACGAGGTCAATACATAATCACAAGATGAGTATTTTTTTGTTACTGTTGTTCATTGGCCACATTCATTGGTACAAAATGTAACCAGACATTTTCACTAATTAACAACTGACAAGTTTTTTTTTTAGAAGAGAATAATGGTTGGTTACCTGCCAAAAAGAAGTAGTAGTAGTTACAGTGGTAAAATAGTTGTAGCAGCATTAGCAGTCAAAGTAGCAATAGTAATAGTAGTATCATTGTGTCCACCAGGGTGGGGAATTAATAGCAGCCACCTGCCACCAGCTAAATGCTGACTCATGTGTCTGTAGCTGGCATGCTTGTATACTCTACCAGCCACTATGACATTCCTATATGGGGGGGCAGGGACAAAATCTTCAAATGGGGGCCCTGTGGCCCCAATCTGTCTATTGTCCATTTGTCACACCAATACCATCAAGACAAATTTGCTGAATAAAGTAACTCTGAGGTGTTCAATCATCCACCCATCAACTGTAGGTCATGTTTATTGCCTTACCTCTATTTTATCCTGGGACACCTGCTTCCTCTCGGCGGTGGCCGATCTCTTCTTGTTGAAGTGGAACTGCGTGTCCTCTTTGGCCTTCTGCAGGGCCTCTTTCTTCTTCTCATAGTCCTCAGCATACTCCCTGGACTGACTGATGCGCTCAAATATCTTGGTCCTCTCCTTTGGGTCCTTCGTAGCTATGGACTCCACTGCCCCCTGTTGGGGAGGATAATGGGAAATAAAATCTGATATAATGATATAATAATTCTGATATTGAACCGTGATAGTGCCTTTACTGTTTACCTGGAAAACCAGGCAGTTTCTAGACTTGGTAACAACGCCAATCTTCGCCAGCTGCTCCGTGTATTTGGCTAGGGGAACATGTAGGCCATTGATGCGATACTCAGATGAGTCACCTGAAAAACAGAGTGTACGGCACTGAGAGTTGGCAGCAATGACACAAAAATAACTCTGCAAACATTGTGATTTTTTTGTTCTTCCACCCAACAAAATGATCAATTTGAGCAAAGCATGATGGCTTTAAGGTCACAACAAATGGACAGAAATTCTATTATCTGAAGAGTCTCATCGCACAAAGTGGAATAAAGTATTTGTGCTGCAATTTATAGAAGCAGGTATGTGCGATATTATATAGCAAGTCAACTGTAATTAAAAGTTGAGTGTCTCATCTGCACCTCATACGCAGTATCCCTTATGAAATACTACTAAGAACTATAGTAATCCTATAATAAATTAATACGGACACTATAGATATAATAACTCGGAAAAGGTATAAGTCCCTGTAGGAATACTACAAAGACCAAAAAAGCAAATATCGACAGGATTAGAAACTTCAATAAAAGAGTTATTGAGCTCACCGGCGATGCGCCGACAGAAGACAATCTCCTCTCCGTGGTCGTCGCAGTACCGCATGGCGACGCTGGCGGTGTTTGATACCGGCCTGCCGATGTGAGCTCCGTGGATCAGGTCCCTGGTGTGCTTCACCCGGAGAGAGGCAGCCCGCTCCCCCATGACGAAGCTCAGGGCGTCCATGACATTGGACTTACCTGAAAGTTTCCAAAGTTCAACAAGTGTCTGCTTCACTCTTTTAAACTGTGTTCAGGGTGGGGCATGAAGTTAACAGCCACTAGCCTGTGGATGGTAACCTAGACGTCGGTGGGTTATGCCCTGAGAGTTGTTAACGGTCCATCACACGAAAAATGGATGTACATTACACAAACGAACCATACACGGTTTTAGACTTGGTTAGATATTTGCTAGCAGTTATCCTGACAGATTTCACGGGCTTGTTGGAAATGCTGAGCTAGCTTAATTACGTCCGATAATGGAAGTAGTGACGTTAAATAAATTCGCTAGTTGATAGTGTGTGGGCTGCAGTTGGCTCGTGAAGCTAACATCTACAACTAGCTAGCTAAAATCCACTAACAGCAAGGGAAGTACACTTACCAGAGCCATTAGTGCCAATAATACAATTAAATCTCATGAATGGACCGATAACTTGCTTCCCTCGCCATGACTTAAAGTTTTCAACATCAATTTGTTTCAGATAGCCCATTTTGATGCGCTTTTCACCGCTGAGAAGAATGTAGCTAGGTTGTATTTCAGACCAGTCAACGACCCTGTTTAGGCGGGAAACGTGAAACTTTTTTTTCACTTGTTGCAAAAAATACGTTTCATACTTTTCATATCTTCAAAAAAAGTTTTAGAGATATGTTTCAAAATATACAAAAACTGTAATGTAAAAAAATGTATATTTTGGATCTGAAATACAATATTTCCTATGAGCTACTGAAAATGTATCTGCAAGGATGTCTGAAATAGATCTTGGATATCCTTGCAGACATACTGTAGTTCTACTATCCAATAGTAAATTAACAAAAAACAAAATCCTTCCTATATGGGGGGGCAGGGACAAAATCTTTTCTAATAGGGGCCCTGTCAGGTAGAATCCATCTGTGGCTTGGTGAACTTGATTTACCCTTTGTGTCTCTCCATGGTCCTCAGTCTCCACATTGACCCTGATGACCTGATGTCTGGAAGATGTAGCTGATGCTCTCATCCAGAGCAACTTGCAATGAGCCCAGCAGTAGAATACGCTTCAATTCATTGATCACCAACATTACAGGCAACTAATAGTACCAACTAATAGAAGCCCAGACAGTGGTACCTACTCCACTACCATACATCTTCCCATACTCTTCCCACACCTTTGTTACGCTCTACCCGTACTTTATTAATAACACCCATGGACGAAGCACACATTTAAGCCACAGATATCTGACATGCTGAATTACAACATTTCCTCAACTAAAATATGAAGGGATCTAATGTAGGGCAAACCCACCCAAGGGGCTAAGAGTGTAGAAAATACATGGGAGACTGAGTTTGTGGACTTACAGAATTTAATTTTGAGTTTTAATACCCAAAAGAGGTTTATTCTATAGTAGTATTTCATTTCTGAAGCAAATAAATGCACTCTTATGCCCAAAACCTCTTCACTGGGTGCTCTCCCATTCACCTCTACCATCCTCCCCACTTCCTTTTCCATGGAACAGCTCCACAGTTTATACCACATACCATTACAAGGTAGAGTTTTAGCTCTATGGTTGCTGAATTTTGGAGAGACTTGTTAAATTTCTCAAATAATTTCTCAAATATTGATGTGGAGTATGAATAGATCAGATTCTCAAAACCAATGTTGATTATTGTTGAGACCACAGTACGGATTGTGGCAGGGCCTTGATTGTCAAATGATTGATTGGCCTTGGATCTGAATTTTGACATCAGAATTTTTGCAGCTCTATGCTTTACACCTGATGACATCACAAGTTAGATTTCTGGCTTTGGGAGAGTTCATGTTCACACATAGCAAATGCACTATTCTAGATGGGAATAACATATAGGATTTCTTAAAATGAGGTGAGATTTTGACAGGAAATCAGATTTTTAGGTTTGTATGACTCAGATGTGATGGAGTTTCCTTGCCAAGCCAAAAATGAAAAGATCATATGTAGTAAAATCAACAACTTAGACGTGTACAGTCTTAACAAACACCCGCGTATGGGCAAAAGTAGCCAGTAGATGGCAGTGCACTACCAATTATTGCAATAACGAGATGCCACACAGTAATAGTTGACACTATCTGATCAAAGAAGCTGGACATTTTCTGAAGATTATATTGTTGATTGCTGAATTAGTTTTTGATTAGTGTCGTAACATGCTTGTAGACATAAGTGCAGAAGTGCTACATGTAAAGCTACATGACGCCACTCATCAATCTACCTACCACTGCCACACTTTAGTACCTGCACTATATGCCTATATATATTCTTTTTTTTTTTTTTTGCACTACTCATACTATTGCACCATATATTTTTATACACATATCACATATATTTTGTTACCTGTTTATACTGTAATTATAGTTCATCCTGTACATATCTAGCCCTTACTGTTTATTTCATATTTATCTGCCACTGTACAGATGCACACTCTGCACTTTACTGCTATTTGCACTTCTGGTTAGATGCCAAACTGCATTACTTTGTCTCAGTACCTGTACTCTGTGCAATGACAATAAAGTTGACTCTGATCTAATCTAATCTAATCAAACTGGAGCCAGTTACCACCGGTCACTCACTACACTTCCCTCCACAGCTGCAACTGTACTGCTTGAACACACATACTGTAGTCATGCATTATATAACGTTGAGTGTAGATTGACAGGTGTCGTCTACCGTCCACGTCTTCCGCTGTCGCTTCGCACAGTATGTGAGGTCCTCCTGTCCTTGTATCACGTGTGTCTAACAAATAAATATATCTGCAATACATTTCACCACGTCCAGTCCCTGTATAGCTATTGCACTAGTTGATTCATGTGATGTTGACTGACTATAAGGGCCCATATGATCCACAGCCCTGTCAGCAGAGGATTTCCCCCTTGTGTTAACTTCTTCCTGATGATATCTGCCGGCTGACACGAGAACAAAAGACGTCCCCGTGGGAATGTGGACCGCACAACCTCACCGCTCCCATCAGCGGCCGCAACACCCCGCCATCCCTCAGAATGACTAAAAAGCGGTTTTAAGATGTCACTTCCCCTCCTTTCACTCCAAAACAATCGCATCAGACAAAGCAGGGTTTTTAATCGGCGTGGGAGGTTAGAGGGGACGTGGGGAGTTGAGCTCGGGCTTTCCACTTTTCTCAACGTGGAAATTATTTATTGCCGTCCTGCTGCTGTCCTCTAAAAGTTTAATGTTCCCACCAAAAGTGACTTTACATGCAAATGCGGGTATGGTTTGTGTGCGTCAGTTTTTTCTCCCTTGTCATTTGCCTCTAAAAGCTATATGAACAAGGCACCCCCGAGTAGCTTGTTCCACATGGCTTCCTCTGCCACACTATAAATAGATCCATTTACATTGCATTTCATGGCTGAGCTCTTTCTCAATATTTCAGAGGCCCACCAGTAAATTGACCATTAATCATTTAGTTACTCACTTGTCCGTCTCATTTTGTACACAGCATATGCTTAGATGTTGCACACTACTCACCACAATATAATTAGTCTTTTCAGCCATTTATGAGTCCCTGCAAGAGAAAAGATGACTTTGAGTCCAGTAGCATTTCATCTGTGTGTGTGATGTGAGTGAGTGAGCTGCCTGGCTCGCATGTTGGATTCCCCCTCCTGTCCACTCTGGTGGTCAGATGACAGAGGAACAGAGAGGTCAGTCATCTGTGGCTTTTCTTTTAGGCGCTTTAAGCAATACTGAATTATAGTGGGAGTCCTGCCTTTAAATGCATCCATTGTGCTGTCTTAAAGGAGAATGCCATTAGGATTCAGTGATATTTCTGTGACTTAGCTTGATCAGTGTGTGCAAACATTATAAATCTCTCTGCACGCAATAAACCAGAGAATGAAGACCCAAAAAGTTTTGACTTTGAGTTTCCCAAGTATGGGAACTTTGTTGACAATATTCCCCATTCACGTTGAATTTGTTGGGAGTTTTTGCTCAGGCTTTTACACTGAAATGATCTGCGAAAAGGTTGTATAAGCTTTGAACCAGAGCCGCATCTCCAGAAAATCCTCCTTGGCGCTGTCACATTAACATTCTCCATCTTTGCCAGTTGATTCTCAGTGGAGCTGGAGATCTGTATGGCATCACAGATTCAGAGACTGGTCAGACTCTCCTGTCTTGTGCCTGGCAATGGGGTACAGCAGTGAATGTTAACTGTCCCAAGGCTCATATTTTAATGCTGCAGTTCAGCAGTTTTCCTCTTTAATGTTGTTACTTCGGCATACTCAAGATGACACGTCTCCCCCAAGACGACCTCATTACCTTTCCTTCCCTGTCGACCAACCAAACTAGAAGTGAGCTGACAAATCGTACTTCAGGCTATATGCAACCCAATCAGGATTACAGTACTTTTGACTTTTTCTTGTTTTTTTTTTCTGTCACAAAATAATCACAATGATTTTCAGAAACTACCCATGCTCCATCATAACCTTCAAGCTGCCTGTCACCGTGTTCATCGTAACGCTGATCTCTCAGGCTTGACTGACTGCATCTCTTCCTGGGCAATGGAGTTACTTTATTCTACGTCTGTCTCTGCATCACGCCTTAAGAGTTGTTATGTAATAGTCTAAGAAAAGAGCGCAGCAAGCCGGGGAGGCCTTGGCTAGTGTAAAAATAGAAGGCAGGCACAAAACGATCTGGTTATATTTAGCAATGTCCCCGCTTCCCTTCTAAGAATAGAAGCAGGGATGTCTCATAGTCATCCAAAGACGATGCCTTGTACTTGCCAGGACGTTTCTTCCCTACAGTTTCTGAGTGGAGTGGACAGAGGCAGCCATCTGCAGGGTTCGTGTGCGTTTCTGTGCTTGGGGTTTAGGGGCGCACTTCATCAAAATTTTACACAGTCATCTCTCAGTTGATGAGCTTAAGGGGGAGACAGGGAAATAAGAGCTCCCCACATTGGCTCATGAGATATTAGATTCCTGCTGAGCTCGTTCAAGTCTGCTTTATTGCCTTCGAATCTCTATACTACTGGGCGTTCCCTGTATTGAGAGAGCTGGTGGGTAATCCTCTGAGAGGTGCACATTAAAATCGTAATTGTTTGTGTCCAATAAAGTGATGTTGATGATGTTGGCTAAAAACAAAATGATGGTGACTGTGCAAAAGCTTGTCAGTGGGGGATAAACAGACCATAAATCATGTGGTGGTGTTGGTGTGTGTGTGTGTGTGTGTGTGTGTGTGTTTGCACATGCATGCATGCAGTATCTGGCTGGCAGTCAATATCATCTTATATTGTATCATTTGATCTGTTTAAAGAGAGAAACTAAATGCACCTATGAAACGATTCCCCCTGTTCATTTAGCTCCACGAGTAACAAGTACTATAAATCACCAGCATCACTCGCATTCCTACGCTGCCTTTTTCCACTCTACAATACAAAAGACAAGTTGTTGTTTTTTTTTTCCATGCAGAGTTAGCCTACGATGCTTTGGGGGAGGACTTGGTACCAATTAAAGTTTCTTTATAGCTTCCAGTGGGAGTTGTGCTCAATAATATAATAATATAACTCAACGTAAAGTTAAAAATCACATGCTGACAAACACACAGGCAGCAGTGAGCGCTTATTAAGATCTTGGAGAGGAAAAAAAAAAGTCAACTGGCCATAGTTAGCACATTGTCACTTATTACAAAGCGGCCCACACACATTGCATGTCAGACCACTTGCCAAGAGCATCAACTGATTGTTATGCTGCTATTCTGAAGAGCAGGGTGCAAACAAATCCTATCCATCAAGGTCAGTGGTGTCTTAAATAGATCTGTCGTGGGATGAGCGAGCGACGGCACGTAACGTGGACTCATGAGGTTTTGTTTTCTCTCTCATCTTTCATTCTTTCATGCCACTCTCCAGTGTGCTGGATAATAAAGCAGAAATCCCACAATCGTAGTGTGGAAATAATGGGCTGTGCACTGTGCAAAGAAAGAAGGGGCGCACACCAGAGATCACCTCGACATTTCTTACTTAGTGCCAACCGCACAATGAATGAAACGTTGTCCACACAATGAAAGATTCAGAGGTGATTTGTGCAGGATTGTGTGCAGGAACCAGATGGATTATAAACCTTGGGGGTTGATTTCCTGCACCATGAAGGAGATGGTATGGTATGGTGTTTCTCCTGCCACTCTACACTGTACTAAGTAATAAAGCACAAGTGCTATAAAATGAAATATTGTAAATGAAATAGTGTCATGCACTCTAAAAGGTGAAATGGCTTGGAGGAAGCTCGTTGTTAGTACTTCTATTAACCTACAGAGGTTCTTCCAGGAACCCTTTAGGCATACCTTTTCTAGCGAGGGACCCTAAGGTGCTAAATGTCTCCCTTTAGATCTTGGAAGAATGTAAGTGGCTTGTAGTGGTATAAACAACAGTCTTGACAAAATGGGTTTGATATGAATGTTTATTTAAAGATTGAAATTTCTTACAGAAATAGTCATTTTGTATTGTTAGTGGCTAACAGTGGCCCGTTTCCAATCAGAACAGTAAAACCTGTGCTGTCTTGTGGTGTCACTAACCTCAGGAATTGATTCAAAATTGTCAATATAACAGATCAATGGACACATTGCTCCAGATTGGAATTCAGTTTGAGCACAAGCATTGAATAACTGAATCTCTCCTGGGATACCCAAAATGAGAGTTGATGAGAATAAACTATTGGTCAAATTGCAGTTGGGATAATAACCTTGGGTGAATCGAATGTTTCAGTCCCTGGTAAAACACGCAGCTATGGTTTCTTTTAACATGGGGACATGGCTGTATTGGGCTGGACCACATTATTCCCAGCTGAATGACTATGTCTCCTAGCTGGCAGTGAGACAGCCCAGTGGTTTTTTCCTGTTCAGATCATTCCCTCATCCTCTTATTCACATCATTTCAACCACTGGCTCTGAGAGAACAATGTGGAGATGATTCTGACACAGGAGTGGCTGTGTATGAATGTACCAAAAAAAAAAAGTACTTAGATTTATTGAGAATCAGTCGTCAAAGAAACATCCGAAGGCATTGCACAATTCCAAGATTGATCAGTGAGATTTTTAAGGCAAAAAAGTTTTCTAGAGTACTCTGAAAGAACACACAAAAATGTCATAGCACAACTTTTTTTTTTTCCACTGGTGCAACTCGGTTAGAAAAACTACACATGCAAACATGATGCATGCTATAAAAAGAACAGGATATTCACCACGAGCATTCAATTAAATCACTTTGTTAATATTATAAGGTACAGTAAACAACTTTCATGTTATATGTGTGACGATTACATGGGCGCGTTTTGAGGCGTTGGTGTGCGAGTGCTGGATTCGCCCGGCATGCTGACATGGAACCGTCTTGGCAAAGTGACGTGGATGTGAACAATGAGCTGTGGGAGGCAGCGAGGCGTAAGCCTGCTGTATTAAAGCTGTTTGTCCACCCGCACGTGGTTTTCTCGCCTTGTGGTTTCCTGCACAATAAGTGCTTTCGATTATTACTCCTACACTGCCACAGAGAGACGGTTGTTTCACACGGACGGCGGCATGTGACAAACCCGTCCACATACTTAAGACTTCCAACTCCACCGGATTTCTCTGCGATTTGGCCTTCATTTCCTCTCCCTGAGGGCAAATCCACGCATGCCAGAGAAGAGCGTACATGCCTTCACATCATGAAGGTAGTTATGTAGTTGTTCAGTTGATGTGGCTTTTAACTCGTTGGGGGCTGATATCACTATAAATACCAAATGACTGTTCAACTTTGAAATTCTCGACTCTTATTGTGAAAAACTAAGAAACCTTCCTCTTCACCAAACCCTCTCCTTGTTATGTAAGTTTCATGCATGTTTCATATACAAATACATGTACTGTATGTATATACGAGCACGTGGGTGTGAGATGAAGTTGACATCTTGTTGTGATAAATAAATGAAGGGCCTTGCCTTCTGTTGCAGAAGGAGAGTCACAGAGTCCCGGCAGTTAGCTCCAATTCAACTCTCTCCTTTTTTATATATATATATATATATATATATATATAAAGACTGTTCCTGTCTGATCTGGTGCAGTCTGGTTTGCTCCAGTCCAAAAAGGAGAGTTACTGCTTTGTACCAGTGTATAAACCGGTGCTACATTGTGCAATCTGACATCCACCATCACATGGGGGCCCCTGCATTGACAAAAACAACAATAAAGAAGAGTACAAAATCCACTGAGGGACCCTATTCAGTCAAACTGAATAACCAGGTTTTCTGGGATGAGTCCCAACCAACAAGGAGACGCTACGGTTAATATGAGCCGCTGAACTTCAACGTTTTGCTACCGAGTTAATGTGTACTTCATCATTTTAAACGCCTGGTACACACGAAACACACTTTGTTATCTAACCAGTGGCTTATAAAAAATACAGGCCTGTCGTTCATGATTTAAATCTGATTAACGTATCGATATAGAAACATGTATAAGGCCTGTTAGTCATGATTTAAATATGATTACAGGCCCCAGTAGAAAAATGTCACACTAATATCTGTCAATACAGAAGCAGCATTGCACATGTATTTACCAAAACACAAATAAAATGCAGAAGATTTGTACAGTGTATAAATGTCTAAGAAATGGTTCACAAGCAAGTTTATAAGTAGACTTTTTCATTAAAGCATCATCAGCCAAGGAGTATATAATGTTTTTTGAGGCGTAAGATTTTTTAAAAAATGTTGTAAACGTTCCCTTACGTCGATTTCTTGACTGAATAGGGTCCTAAAAAGTACCGACAATAGTTAAGAGCTACAGTTTTAGTACAGAGATGTAGAGTACGACGTATCAACGCTGTTCTTCACACATTTACACGAGGCAGAGTAAAAAGGGGCCTTCGGGGTAGAGTGGCTGTAGCTGTTTGATATGAAATGGTTTGTGCTTTGCTTAACGTCATACTGTCACATTTTTATGTACATTAACAAAATAGTCGGCCTGCATTTTGAGTTTCACCCTGAAACTTGGCTAAAAGTGACAGTGCAGTTACCTGTTTTGGGTTTCAGCAATTCAAAGAAGACGATTACCTACATGAGGGATTATTATTATTATTGGCTTTTAGTTTTAGTTACGATGCTGGAGGTCTACTTGGAACCAAAAAGAGCGCTGACCTTCAGTGAACAAAGATCTGAAGGGGCTCTATGTGTAGGTACACTGATAAAAATGTTAAAAGACCAGCATGTCTCCTGGTTCACTGTTCTGTGTGCACATTTTCACAGTGTGTTGCTACCACAAAGGTGTGAGGCACCTGATCTGATAGCAACCAAAGTGCTATAATTCTCAGCTTACAGTTTGGCAAATATTTCGTGGATACTTGGTGAGAAAGGTAAAAGTTGTGAACTATACTGGCTGACCAAAAACACGCCGACACTTTGTTATTCAAACAACAAATTCTTTTGGCAACACCAAATCAAGTGAGAGGTAGAAAGACAGAGACAAAGAATGCTTCTGAACAACAGTGCGGTGTTATTCCATGGAAATAAAGCAACACTACGTCAGGTGTAGGGTAGCGAGATGTGTGTTTTTGACTTCTGGGCTTGGAGATCCACATTTCCAGAACCCACGGTGAGCACGGTGCCTGTGAATGTATCTGACAAGAGAATAAGGCTGGTTGAGTCCCTGCTGTGTTCGATTTGACCAGACTCCCAGGGAGCAACGCTTCCTTTTGAGTCAAGGCAGGTGGACAGGGCAGAAGATAGGAGAGTGGGAGGATTTCACGTGATGATGGTTTCAGTCTTAATGAAACGTGGCAGTGGTGATGGTGGTGGTGGAGGGGGGGGGTGTTAGGGGGACAACAAAGCCCTGAGTGCAGGACAACATGCTTCTCTAAAACTAGCACATGCTCCATGTAGAAAAAGAAAACACGCTGTTATGAAGAATGTGGCTCCTGGGTTTTTGTACAAGTCTGCAGCCAAAAAATATCTGACAGGTTCTCACATTGAGCGGTATAAATCTATCCTCCTGAAAAAAATTCTCAGCTTTAGTCCTTGACTTTGTAAACATTTAGAGAGAGAGAGAGAGAGATGGTTTCGTGAAAGAGGCGTGGAGTAAAGAGGAAGCAGAATTCGCAAACAGATGTACAGTGTTTCCAAAAGGGCCTCCACACATTAGACCCATTTAGTCCTTTGAGTCCGACTGCTGCAAGCGGTCCCTTCCTGTCCTGTTCACTGGTCCTGGGTCAGTTTGGTGACCTCTGACCCAACCTCGTCCGTTGAGAGGAAATCTCTCCTTTCTAAAAGTGG